>CAUYQV010025037.1:0-10641 GCA_963574575.1 Galagoides demidoff | reverse complement strand
TGAAACTCTCTAAGAGTAGAATCAGAATGTTTTAAAACTATAACTGAGAAAATGACATGAAGGCTGTGTTGATCAGTTTGATGGAAGTATTTCCGATTGCATGTGAAAACCCCACACTGTACCCCAGAAGTGCATTAATGTACATAGTTACCATTCAATAAAATTAAAAAAAAAATTTACACTGTCTTTCTTGGTTCGTACTAACTAGCTTTTGAATGGAATTGCCTATTTTTCAATACCTAAATGGAAGACTTCTCAGATACAAGATAAAGAGATAACCAAGTGTCAACAGTCCCATTCACTCCTATTTTACCCACAATTTTTATAAAAAAAGATATAGGTATTTACCTTCTTTTAATTAATTCATCATCTCGGGTACCTAATTCTATTCCCTCACATCAGAAAATAGCCAATGTTAATTGATCATAATTTGTGCCTCCTAGTCACACCCACTGAATTATACCTCGTACTGAATTATATATACCATGATTAAGAGATGAAAGGAATGAAACATTTCTACTTCTGATTATTGAAGCCGTTTGATAGATGTAGACATCACCTTTCTTTTCTTTTGTTCAGGGATGCAGAAATGCCGATCCCAGCCAAGGTGTTGTTAAGGGTTGCTATGCTACCAATGAGACTAGGCCCCGCTTTTCCCACTTGTATGTAACACCATCTTTTGTTGCATTTTTCTTTAATATCCCTGTTTGGGTTTAATGCCACCAATTTGAAATGTGTATGTATTGCCTTCTGCCCTTGAGGACCTTCCTCAAAAGGAGAGGTTTTAACTAAACGGGACGCTAACAATCTCCTCCTGTCCTGCTGTTTATTTTTATAAGAAAAACCCCGTGCATCCATGAGACTTTGATTTTTCAAGTTTATTATCTCAGAAGTGATTTCAGAAATATTACAAATAATAATACATGATTGAAAAGCAAAGGGAAATTCTGTCTGGGTGACAGCAGCTATTCCTACAGTCTGTGAGGAGTCTTCCTGGAGGCTGAAATGTTGGCAGACTCTCTCAACTAACTCCCAGGGCTGGATGCAATAGAAAATTCGAACCATAGCATTTTCTGTTGCTGTACATTTTCTTTTTATCGAAAGAAAGTTGCATGTTCTGAAAATCCCCTCTTCTGATTATGGTATGTAAACACTTTTATGGCCATGAAGTGTATACAGGTGCACGAGTATACACACATATCATATAATATATCTTATATTTTATATGCAATTTTCTGCTGCAACATCTTTTTGTAATAAAGGGAGAATGATTCATAAGAAGAGTTAGTTTTCCTCCTTTCCACATGCTGGTGTACTAGCAAGGGGGACTTGGAGCGGGAGCCAGAGACTTGAGTCCTCTCTTAACCATAATATCTCTCGATGGCTTTGAAACATCATGCATCTTCTTGCAGGACCTCTGTTTATCGTGTGAATTAGATATGAGTCTGACTCAATTATGGCCCCCAATCAGGAGGGCAGATGTGAATCAATCAGTGATCATCACATTCCTGGATTCCCTTCCAGACCTGCTGAATCAGAGCACCTGGGAAAATGCCTGAGGTGTTTGTAGTTTTCAGGGCTGGAATGGAGCTATACATCAGGAAATGCCATTTCATACAGTTGTGGTGGCTTATGGCAGAAGAAAGATATGGATCCGCGGTTCAGGGCAGGAAGGCAGATCATGGTAGGGCCTCACAGGAGGGACCAGAAGCTGTGGGAGGCAGCCCTAAGCAGCTGGGAACGGGTCACTGCAGTGCGTGTAAGTGCTGGCGTCTCAAAAGCCGAGCTGGGTCTTCTTTACCATCCTGCCCAGGCTGTGTATTTACTTGCTCTTGTCTGTGTGTTTTATAGTGCGCATATGTGTGTCTGTGTTTGTACTGAAGATGATTTGCTTTTAAAATACACTTGGGGGGTGTCTCTCTACAATCTCCCAGCAGCAATCTGGGTGGGGTAAAGTCCTGGTGTGGCTTCACCCAGGCACACAGCTTAGCTGGCATGGATTCCTAACAGAAGGGTTACATTACAGGGATGTGGTGAGGTGAGACCAGGCTGTAAGAATTGGTAAGCCTGTCCTTTGTCAGATGATTTATTCCGTTTAATGCAGTCTCTATTGATAAATAAATACCTCTCCAAGTGCTCCTATATGCAGGAAAAGTATAGAGAGGGATGAACTGGACAAGAGAGGGAGATGAATAAGATACGAATAAGATAAGTTAATGTCTTTCTGGACAGAGCAAAGGAGCAAAGGCAAATTTACAAACAACTATAAGACCAGAAGGAATTGGCTCTCAAAGTCCTGGAGGTACCAAAGCAAAGTTCTCATTGCTTCTATGGAGCCCGGAGATCCGGAGAAGCCACTAATTATGGCTGCATTTCTAGAGCCACTGTAATCTATGAGAGGCCTTCTGTAAGCTGTGGGAGACATCCCTGAAAGAACATTGCCTGCTGGACTCGAATGCCTTCGTGCTGATTTTGGGAGGATTGTGGAGGAAAGTTCTCATTGTAATGATTAATGTCGCCTTTATTTCATTTTGTCCCAAAGCAGCAGAAAATCCTTCCTTCTAATGGACTAGCCTAAGAGTTAGGCATTTGTTTCCTGCCATCCGTGAAATGCTTGATCTCCTTTTTTAGAGTCATTCTGTTTTTTTGGTTGCCTGGGCGATTTGGTTTGGGAACTGTCTGCTTCTTGAAGGCAGGAACTGGGAATTCGTTTTCTCCTATGCCTTCCTCTCATCATCGTGTTGGGCACACAATAAGTGCAAAATTAATGCTAGTTGAATAGGTACAGCATGATTAATGTAGACCAATGGCGCAGCAATGAGTAATTGATGAGGTTATTAATAAGTAGAATGTATTTTATTCAGAAGAGATTAGGGTATGTTAATATTAGCACATGTCATTCTAAGGTTATTTTGGCTAAATACAGGACACCAGCAGACCCCTTTATAGCTGGGAAAACTGAGGCATGGTAAGGGGCAGTGGCTTGTTAAGATTGCACAGAATGCAAACCTAAAAATAAATATGATAATAACCTCTTGCCTTTGCATATCAGCATATAGTTCACCCCAGGATAAGATGATGGGGGCGTTGGGGATTATTTGCATTTTACAGGTGAGAAGTTGAGACTCAGAAAGGGGAAGTGTCAGGCAGGTTACTAACGGAGACGGTGGCTTGGTGAGAGAATTCTACAATAAACAAGACAAATTGACAAGTGCTGATGTGTCCCTGACAAGATGCTCCATGTGACTTGCTCTAGTACACATCAGAGTGGGGGATGCCCTGATGGAAGATAAGGGGTTGGGATGGGATAGTGGGGTGGGAGAGGATTGAGGCTCAGGAGATTGGGGCATTTGACCTTGCTCTCCTATGGATTTGCTTATGTCAACTGGGAAAAATTACTTTCTTTTCCTTGGCTTTAGTGTCTTTACCCACAAAATAAGAGAGGCCAGCCAAGATGATTTGTAAAGTTACTGCTAGCTCTCATATGCTGACTTAACTACAAGTCGACTGTCCTTTACCGGAAATGCTTAGGACCAGAAGTGTTTTGGATTTCAGATTTCTTTTAGATGCTTGAATATTTTCTTATAATAATTAAATATCTTGGGCATGAGAACCAAATCTAGACATGACATTTATTTATGTTTCATATACACCTTATACACATGGCCAGTAGGTAATTTTATGTGGCATTTTTAATAATTATATGCACGAAACAAAATTAGTTAACATCAAAACAGCAGAAAGCAAAGGTGTCACGTCAGCACTTTTTGGGTTTTGGAGCATTTCGAAGTTTGGATTAGGGGATTAGAGCTCCCCACCGCCCCCCATTTGAAGAGATGCTATTTTAGAAAATAATGATAGGCTATTCATGTTAGAATAATATCGTGCTTACTGAGATTTATGATTTTAAAATTTCTTTCTAGATAAAAATTCTGTTTACATTAAATCATCACCCGTGAGATCCTTCAGTGTTGGGGGCATTTTAAAGAAGAGATGGTTGAGATGCGGAGTTAACAATGGGACCTGTTTGTACTATTTTCATAGTCACTCCTGGGGTGAAGACCAAAGCCCGTGGCATTGCCTGCCAGTCTCGCCCACCACCAATGCAGCAATGGAAGTCGCATCAGTCCCACTAGTTATATGATCTCAGATAAATATTCAGGTTCTTCATAATAGGAGTAAAATGCCCACCTCCTCCCTTCCTGGAGGATTCTATGCCAGTCCTGTGTGTGACCTGTGAAGGGCTCTGTAAGCTACAGAGGACTGCCCTGCACCTCCTTCAGTGTGAGGGGTTTTTACCCACGAACAGGTGTGATTATGTGGGGACAGTGGGGAGCTCCTCTTGCCTGAATTACTGGACTCTGGACTCAATGTTAGTTTAGGAAAAAGGAAAGAAGCCAAGCTATTTCTGTCAGCTTTGTCTAAATCCCTCGAGTTGCCTGGCTTGTGTCCCAGAACCTCACCCCAGGGAGCGCGGGCCAGCTGGGTCAGCCAGCCTGGGATGGAAAGGACGCACCATGAAGTCCTCACCTTTGCTGGGTGCTTGACACATTCCAAGAAATTTTATTTACCTGACCTGATTATCAGCCGCTGTGTATATCACCTTTCCATGACCTTGAAGAAGTTGTGTTTCCTTGTTAAGGCCTGAGTGTCTTTTCCTTTCAGACTTTAGCGGGTTGACTCCATGATTTCTGAGATTCCATCCAACCTCTCGAACTATAAGATTTTTAAATGAAGGGTTTGTTCATGTGGAAAACAGCACTGAGACTGCTCCAGTACGAATGTACTTACTGCTGGGCTTTCACTGCGCTGGCAGGAGAGGGCCATATGGGTGGCCTGGCCTTAATTTTTCTTTCTTTCTTCCTTCCTTCCTTCCTTCCTTTCTTCCTTCCTTCCTTCCTTCCTTCCTTTCTTCCTTCCTCCCTCCCTCCCTTCCTTTCCCTTCCCTTCCCTTCCCTCCCTCCCTTCCTCCCTTCCTTCCTTCCTTCTTTCCTCCCTTCCCTCCCTTCCTTCCTTCCTTCTTTCCTCCCTTCCCTTCCCTTCCCTTCCCTTCCCTTCTCTCTCTCTCTCTCTCTCTCTTTCTTTCTTTTTCTTTCTTTCTTTCTTTCTTTCTTTCTTTCTTTCTTTCTTTCTTTCTTTCTTTCTTTCTTTCTTTCTTTCTTTCTTTCTCTCTCTCTCTTTCTCTCTCTCTCTCTATCTCTCTTCCTCCCTCCCTCCCTTCCTTCCTTCTTGTTTTCTTTCTTTCCAGCTGAGTTGAATGGGCTGATGTGAATGTGAGCCCACTGTGCACTCTGAGAGATGAAACTGGCTTGAATGTGAGCTGCTTAGCAGCTGCCAATTAGAGAGCTCTGGACAACTATTGGGGTCAGTTCTAAGACAAGATGGAGCTCTGAGCCGCTTGTCCCCCAGCTAGGCCGCTGGGCCTCAGCTGCCCCATAGGCCATGGTCAGGGATGCAGAACCGAACTCCACTACGATGCCTCATCCCTAGAATGTGGTGGACGCTACACACCTATGAGTCAGGGAACTTTGATATCAGATAGATAATGCAGGGACACAGCAGAGAAAACCGAAAGAGGTCGGGGAACAATACTGTCCTAGTGGGAGGACGGTGGCTTCTGCTGGGCAGAGGGGAGGGAAGAGGCATACGTGCATGGGGCTTCTGACTCTGATAGGATTCTTTTTATGTAACTTGGATGGCATTTGCATGGAAGGCCACTTTATCGTCATTCATTAACATATACACTTACTGTTTTATGTACTTTTCTGTATCTTTGCTGCCTGCACAGTTTTCAAATGTTAAAATATTAGGTAGCACATATAAAAACGTAAGCATCTAGTGTATGTTTTTACTGGGGCAAATGCTACCAGCCAACTGAAGCAATTGAAAAGGATGCCCCTGATTTCATAGTCGGACCTCAGAGGCTAAAGGAGGTTAGAGGCAGAGCTGTCCACTCAGCTTGTGGACAGACCGGGCTCCACTCCACCTCGGCCCCTCTTTTGTCAGCACAGACAATCTTTTCCTGAGCCTTTTCCTCTTGCTTTCCGTCTCTCTTTTTCCTCCCTCCTGCCCTCCCTTCCTTCCTCCCTCTTGTACTTCTTCCTTTCTCTCTCCCTTGCACACTCCCTGTCTTTCTTTGTCTTATTAAGAGATAACTGTAGACCTTATTAAGTGCTTGATACATGAGCAACACAATTAGGCCTAAAGTCAAAGATGAAATGACCCGGTTTCCTTCCCCCTTTGGAGAAGTCTGTCTGGGTAGCAGACAGGGAAGCAGGTGAGTACGGTACCCAGTGAGAAGGGCCCAGTTACGTTTCTTTTTTCATCTGTAGACTTGCAGGTGCTATTTTACAGGCACTGGGCGCATCCTCAGAAACGTTCATTGTTTTAAGCGTCGTAACCAGCAGATCTGGTTCTAATCTGCCTTCTGAAGGACATGTGTGAGGCTAATCAACAAAGCAGAGTCAAAAGGGTGTTTCAGGTCCATAGATTTTGCAGTTTAAGAAGAGAGCTGTCCCCCCTTCCCTTGGGAGTACACAGGAAGGGGCCAGTGGCTGAGGCTGAGCAGGGAGAGCAAGATTACCTCCTGTGGGGAAGGCGTGCTTATCTGCTCAGGGGCACCCTGTGTTCTTTAAACTGAACATTGTCACATTATAAAGAACCTCCTGGGATTGCAGGCCAAAACCCAACTTCCTTGATTTTAAAAATCAAAAAAGTGAAACTATCTTGCTTTCTCCCAGGGAGGGAGAGATGCGGCAGCAGTATCAGTTAGTTGTGCGTCTCTACCTTCTGTTAGGGAGCATTTTTGTTTTAATACGATTTCTTTTTAAATGTTTTGGCTAGTTTGGCACGTACGTTGTTAATTTTGTCTACCCCAGAATCTCACCCTTTCACCATGCCACCAGTAAAGAGCCCATCTAGCTCGAAAACACAACAATGCTATAAGGGGTTATTTCCTTGCAATTAATATGTGAATCGATATGCTACATGAGTCACCAGACTCATTTAAAAACATTTGGTGTCTATGCTAATCCCCAGTTCCAGAAAATGTGGTTAGGGCGTCTGGATGCCAACTACTCACCAGAAGCTGGGTGGAAGCAAGCTCTGGTGCCAGAGCACTGGCATTCAGGGGCAGGCAGGGTGATTTCCCCGGGGCTTTGCCAAAAGAAACACACAAACAAATGCTTGTCTCCTAGATTGCCCTCTACCCCATTGTAGCTGGGTCCCTGCTCATCTTCAAGCCACCAGGCCCTCTTGCTAGACCTCTTGGCCCAGATCCCATCTGTCCAAGGCTGGCCAGACACACAGACTCTGCCAAACTGCTGCTTCCTCCCAACTTCTTTTCCTAAAGTCCTTCCTCAGTGACCTACTTGGTCCACTTGGCCACGTCCTGCACTTAGCAGAAGCTAAGACAGTGTTAGCCCTTAAGGAGTCAGTAGACCAGACAAGGAAAAAGTTTTTGAGAAACTGCTGAAAAGAATAGACCTCTCTCTACACACACAAAAATGTACACACGCCACCCTCAGAAAGTCTTTGCCATCTTAAATCATGACACCCAGAGCGAGAAGGTTTATTAAGAATCAACATCATAGAAATACGTATGTGGTGGAGTTAAGGCCCTTCTCAACATGATAGAACATGATAGATATAAATATGAAAGAATAAAAAAAAGTAAGAAAAGCTAATGGAAAATCCTTTGTGACTAGCATCCATCGTATCAGAGTAAAGTATTATTATCAAAACTCATAAGAAATTGAAGTAAAGATAAGTGTACTTAGCCTTTCTAGGTAAACATTAATTGTATTTGCCACTATCTTCTTCCCTTTTCCTTCTAGTTACGTAAAAGACGATGTGTCTTGGTCTCTTTGTGGTTGAGGAGGACTTTATGATTAGTCCTGGACGTGACACCTGTCACTCCAGGCTGAAACAGTGAAAAACCCACTTTGCCGTTTTTCAGCCTGAAATTCTCTTCCTGTTGGGGAGGAGTATTCACGTTAAGATGATGAGGTCACACATTTGAAGGAGACTGCATTACTGAGAAGTCATAGGAGTGTCACTGAGCCCTGCCCTGGACCGTGTATGAATGAGATACAAGTCTTCTTGTCTGCCCCGGGACTGTTGGAGTTATTACTGTGTTATAATCCGGTTTACCATGACTAGTGCCTCGCCCAACGGTGCCAGCAGTGAGGAGAGAGGCGTATTGATGTGCCTGGATGCCCGATGTTGTTTTAAGCAGTAGGTTCTTCTTTGTGTATATCTCTATTGTCCTCTTTTATAGAACAGAGAGCAGAATGAAAATGTCAGCCACGTCTACATCAGAATACATATAGCAACATTTTAACCTCTCTTGGGAGAAATATTGGTGACTCCAATTTTGAAGGAATAATTGGTTACAAAGTGCTTGGTAGCCTTTGGTAAGAATGTGTGTTCTGTTTTTTTCCCAGGAAATTGCATGAATGGCATGTAGGAGAGAAGAGGGTCAACACATGACCGCTGATGTGATTAATTAGAGGGCTCAGTAGAAATGGCCAGTGGTATTTAGTGCTACCTTGGAGAGATTAATGCCGGTTAAACACATGGGTAGAGGGGGCAGGTTAATGAATGATTCAGTGGCTGTAAAAGATGTTGGATTATTTTTCAGTGGAGCAATTAATAAACATCTCTGCCTCCACATTACATGTGAGGGATCTCGCTCTAATCCTTTAAATGCTTTCACCATCCCTAATTAGGCAATTAGTTTGGGGAGCACTGTGGCACATACACAAAGAGAAAGAAAAACAACATGTGATAGGAATAAATGAGAGCTGCCTATTTCATATCACATCGGTGCTTTCTGTTTCTTTTCTTGGGGAAACGTGGCAATCTTCCCAGGGGCCTTACTGCCCTTCCTCGGGGACGTAGGGCTTGCTTTACCCTCCACACAAAAGCTCTGCAGACAGCAGAGAAGTTGGGACGTGCTGCTGCTGCTTCATTAAATGCCTGCTAGTTAATTTCTAAGCAGGCATCAGAGGATAGCTATGGACTGGGCCCTGGAAGGCCCTTCATGAGGCGATACCCCAGATCTGAAATGCAGCCTTGGCCACTTCTCCTGGAAAAGGACGTATGTCTCACTGTACTTTGGAGCCACTCTGCTTCTGATTCTCACCCTTTCTCCGTTCCCCACTTTCTTTATTCTTCCCTCCTTCTGTGGCCTTTTTGTGTCTTCACAGGAGGGCGAGGTTCTATGGGATGTTTAAGGCATTGACTTTGAGAAGTTCACACTGTATTTGATTTGAGAAATAAATAATAGACCAATGAGAAGTTAAGTTATCATAAGGCAATATAACATTTGTCCCCAAATTAGTCGAGTATGAAATCAGGTCTTCATAGGGCTTTTGAGCATTGGTTTCAGAGACTTATTTTCTCCTTTTTGATTCTTCTAATCTTTCCAAACACACGCTTGTATTTTCTTCTCCAGATCCTCAGCCTGTGCCTGCCACAGTGTAGCTTTGATCTTTGGTGATAATAAAGCTGCAGATCATGTTAAAAATATGTTGTTTTGATTATGAAATAAGTAACGCAGAGACAGCAGTTACAAACTTGAAAAAGCAACTTTCAAACTGATAAAGTATAAAAAGTAAATGCCTGTTTGTTCTCTGTTCTTTAAGTTTAAGATGGGACATCCTCTTTGGGTGCATGAACAGAAAGGATAAAAAATACTCTACAAAACAGAAAGATTAGAAAAGTTAGAATAACCAGGAGCATGAAGGTGTAATTTACCAAGTGATGCAAAATGCTTAGCAAAAGTCACTTGGCTGTTTGCTAAATAAATAAATGACTAGTGAGAGTTGCCAGAGTAGGAGAAAGAGAGAAAAGGCCACGGCGTGGGTGTTGGAAAGAATTTTTGAGTGAGAGAATTGAGGGGGTTGTGAAGATGAATCACCATTATTGTGAAGGCTGTTAATAGGGGGATCAAGACAGAAAGCGAGGGTGGGTTTGCTTTGCCTTAAGAAGGTGCTTTCTTGAGACACTGTAGAGGTCTATGGTACTGTGCTTCAGTCTATATAGTAGGGGATAGTAAACTGTATTTCATTTCTTTTATGTTTTGTTGCACTTTGTTTTTAACGTGATACAGCCCTGAGACAGGGCCTTGCGAGGCCCCGGGACCCTTTGGTTTATGTGGCAGTTCAGCAGACTGTCTTTCTCAGGCAATGTACTGTGTGTATTGTGAGTGTCGTTTCAGTGGCTCCTTAGCTCAGTCCTCTTGGGTAAAGATTACTAGGTAGATATTAGCATACTGATCTTATTGATAAAGTAACTGAGGCCAAGACATTTTAAATAAATCCCTATGGAGATAATGCCGCATTAACATGACCTCTGAGGTTCAACCCTACACTCAAAAGACTATTTACTACTTTAACCCTTCATGATCCTATAGTCAAATGCATATGTGTCCAGGAAGTGAAACAGGACTTGATCAAACAAAATACCTCATGAGTGTAGAATTAAGTGTTTTGAAAAAGCCCTTACAAAGGCTTCTCCTACCACCAGGGAGCCTGAAGGACTGGCTTCCATTAGCCTTCTTGAGGAATTTCCCTGTTCTCATGTGGCTCAGGCACCATAAGCCACAACACGGATATTGTAGCTATGTTAGAGGCTCTG
>CAUYQV010025034.1:0-135429 GCA_963574575.1 Galagoides demidoff | reverse complement strand
CTCCCTCCACCCATCCTCCCCCCTCCCCTCCCCTTCCTTTCCCGTTTTCCCATATTCTTGGGCTATAATTGAGTTATAGCTTTCCTATGAAAGCTATAAATTAGTTTCATAGTAGGACTGAGTACATTGGATACTTTTCTTTCATTTTTGAGATACTTTGCTGAAAGTGAGGCTCAGCCTTAATTAATGGAAAAATGAACCCAAATGCTCTGTCTAAAGTTTGAACCTCGTTTAAAACTCATCTGAAAATTGGCCGCATGGCCTCTGTGGCAGTGATGGCTGCCCCGCTGTCTCACCACGTGGTCCTTTCCAGTTTCAATAACACTATTCTTACTATAAAAAGTCTTTATTTCAAGGCTTATAAATACTTTATTCCCTCCTTTTATTCCTCCCTCCCTTCCTTCTATTTTAACCTTCTTTGTCTAAATATAAGTTCAAGTGGTTAAAAAAAATCACTACTGGAAATTAGGTGACTAAATAAGGAAGAGAAGGAAATAGAAGGAGGGAAAGTGGATGGAGCCTGTGGTGAAGCTGGTGAGAAGAAAGCCGGCCCGGGTCTGGCACACGTACTATGAAGAGGCCGCAACTGGGCCCTGAGCTTGCATCTTTCCAGAGCTAACAGGAAAGAGGATCAAACACTTGGTTCACAAAGTGCACTGTATAAATAAAGCACTTCCCAAAGAAGTGTAATTATGTAGGTACTGAGGCCTCAGGAGTTCCCCACGTAAACATAACTCTACAGCAGCTAACACAGATAGAAAGCTTAAATTAAGTGGGAGCAGGGAGCAAAACTGGTCGCCACAGCATCACGAAGGGTACCAACTGCTCCCCAACCCCCAGCCTTCACAACTGCCTTTTAGCTTCCTTTTTATCTGCAGTTCTGGTAGAATGGCCCAAACTCAATAAATGCCACCGAGTGACTGGTCAGTTGCCAAGTCCCAGTTCTACACTGAGCTCCAGTGCAAATGTAATTAGCGTTCAAGGGCATCAGACCAGCGCACTTGGTCTTCACGCTTGCTGGAAAAGCCGTGTTGTTAAGCAGCTAGCTCTCAGATCTCAGACTTCATCAGGACACCAAAGGAAGGAATACTGGTGTCTTACAGGCAAATGAATTTTCAAGCCTTCCTAGCAGATACCGAAAAATAAAGTGGCATCCCAGTCACTCCCCATGAGTTCTTAGAAGGAGCGGATCACATGGCTGCTTTGAATTCATGAAAATTTTTAGATTTGGAATTGTAAGATATCCTCAAAGGACATTATTAAAACAGTTGTTACGTTTGTGTGTATTTGTTAAAAACATTACCTTATTAAATATAGGCATAAAATATATCACAATTTCTGAGACACTCTTGGATCTTTCAATTTTTTTTTTTCACTATTACTGAGTTAAGGACACAAATCGGACTTTTCGCAGCTACTGAGAGGATGTAGACAAATGTGAGGATTTAAAACTACTCTGTGTGCTTTTCCCCAGCTGCATTGTGTCCCAGGATTTTAGCCACCAAAAGCAAATTAGGGGGAAGAAATATAAAGATTAGAATAGAAATGAAATGGAAACACAAAATCAGTCTGGAAAATCAATGAAAACAAAAAAATTCATTCTTTAAAAATATTAATCAAATTAATAAATTCTAGCAATACAGACAATGAATAAAAGAGAGAAGACAAAAATTACGACTATCAAGAATACAAGAATGCCCCTACACTCTGCAGACTAAAAAGTTAACAAGAGACTACGATGAACAAATCTGTGCAGACAAAACCACAAATTTAGGTGAAAAAGACCAACCTCTTAAAAAGCACTAACTGCCAGTACTCAACCTAAATTGAAAAAGATAACCTGAATGTTCTTAGAACTGTAAAATAAATTTAATTCATAGTTTAAAGCATTCAAAAAAAAAGAATCTAGATGATTTTATTGGTTAATTTTATCAAACACTTAACAAAGAAATAAAACCTGTGAAAGGCCAGTCAACACATTAATAATTAGGTATGAGGGAAATGCAATGTTAACTCCTGTTGGAACATCACCACACTAATCTAAAATCTAAAATCACACTAATCTAAAATCACACTAATTCCAAGTTCTGGCCAGGAAGTGGAGCAACCGGAACTCTCCTTCACTGCTGGTGGGAATGTGGGATGGCTAAGCACGGACTCCAATCCGTCGGCTTCTCATAGGGTTAAACATACAGGTACCATAATGTCCAGCAATTCCATTCCTGAGTATTTATCCTAAAAAGGTGAAAGATTCCTACGATGTGAAGAGAAACCAGAGTATTGGGATTTACACTAAAGAAATAAAAATACTATTCACGCCTCCTCCTGTCCATTAATATTTATGGCAGCCCCATTCATAACTATTCAAAACTGAACAAAAACGGATTCTTCAATGGACGGATGGAGAAGCAAACTGTGGTATACAGGCGGTAAAGTTCATGTGCAGTTTACAATGCCCAACTCATATGAGTCACTCTGTTCCCTTTTCCTTGCCTCAGCAAACATGGACGAACCATGGAGACAGAGTGTCCTTCAGCTCGGCGTCCTAGGGAAAAATGGACTAGAGCACAGCCCCAGGAAACCACTGATGCACATGTCCCACAAGCAAGAAATACACTGTGCTTTGGGGGACTGCTGAGGTTGGGGGGTGTTCGTTATATCTTAACACAGGAGCTTGGAAGATTCTGACAACCTGACCATGTTCGTACACTTGAACACTGTAGCAAGAGGAAAGAATAAACTATTGAAACCCCAAATATCTTGGATTAATTTTTAAACAGATACAAAACATGATGTGACACACTTACTTGAGAAGGTAAGAAGAGTACGGGGCTGGAGAAGAGCTCACCAGCTGAGGTTTAGGGGCCGAGAAACGATGTGGTGACAGAGCGTTAGCAAAGGGTCCTGAGAGGGAACTTTGAGGGTGAGGGAGGAGTTCTATTCTATGTCCTGACTGTAGTGCTGGATACTTGGATTCATACCTGTGTATTTAAAATACATGGATCTGTACATGTCAATCTTTTTACTGTCATTTAATTTTAAACTAAACATTTAGAAGAGATCTATACAAACGACATATATTAAAATAACATATATTTTAAGAAGAAAGGTTTAAGTATTAGCCGTATGTATAGTGATGTTCAGAAACATTTAAAATAAATCCTTGTGGAAAATAGAAGAAACTGAGACATTTAAGACTTTTTGGTGAGCAAAAATTGTTACATTTCCATCCTTATTTTGGAGATTTAACCTGCAGCTGAGGAGATCTCCAGTGTCTTTCTCGCTGGCAGGAGGGCAGTGACAGGTGTGTCGTAACCTGACAGCGCAGGTGTATTCCTTGCTGATGGGACCTGCTCATTTTTGGTTTCCTGGGACTGTGCTCTGGCTCATTTCCTCACAGGAACCAGAACTGAGGGACCCTCTGTCTCCACATTTCATGTTTCTTGAGGCCAGGAAAGAGGAACAGATTAAATCAGATGAATCACTTGTCTCACATCTGATAAGCCCAAGTCAAAAGCCTGTACCTAGCTGCAAAGGGGTGGGAAAATGAAATCCTACCATTTGCCCAGAAGGAGAAAGGGCAACAACCTTTGACAAACAGAATGAAAGACATCCTTAGAATCAGAGGGCAAGCAGCAGCTGACATCAGTAGGAGCCCAACAGATTTAGCCTCGGAGACACACTTTTTACTTAATAGATTTTAAGTTGCACGGCAAAAAAAAAATTTTATACTTTTTCTACGGCCCCCAAATTGTTGTTCTTAAAAAAAAGAATTTGACAGATATTATTTCATTTTTCTCTGGAAAAAATGAAAACCTTAAGCCAATTGGACATTTCCAGATAATAGCCATTACCAAGTAAATCAAGAAATAGATTAGAAAAAGATATTTCCTCAGGCTGACCAGAAGGACTGCAAGCATTTTTCTTTTACTTCTTTATACTTCTTTTTCTTTAACATTTTCTTTTACTGCTATATGTAAATGGCTACGTCTAGTCACCTTTCCGAAGTATTTCTGAATACTCTGCTAAGAGGTGTGGACCTGGGCACACGCTTCTCAATTGCAATCCTTTGAGTGTTTGTGATCAGTGTTAATATTTAAGCATTATCTGTAAACAAAATGGAATCCAAATATTCCTGGAAATGTGTATAAGCTAGATTTGGGGTAACCTAATCATAGATTCTCTGCCTTCAGAATATGGTATATGGCCTGGGCACACTCCCAGAGGTTAAGGTTGGCACTTACCTCAGACACACAAAATTCAGAATAAATATGTATGAAAATTATATGCTCAACAGAAGGAAAAGAAAACACTGTGATTTTTAACCTTGAGAGTAAGTTCTATCTATTCCTAAAATATTGATAAGTCATTATACCTTCCTTTCCTTCCTGCCTACACCATAGCTGACCACAAATTTAGAATCCCTACTTCTGGCTCAGCACCCATCACTCAGTGGTTAGGGCACCAGTCATATGCACCAGGGCTGGTGGGTTTGAACCTGGCCAGGGCCTGCTAAACAACAATGGCAACAATAACAACAACAACAACAAAATAGCCAGGCATTGTGGTGGGTGCCTGTAGTCCCAGCTACTGGGAGGCTGAGGCAAGAGAACAGATTACGCCCAAGAATTTGAGGTTGCTGTGAGCTGTGACGCCAAGGCACACCACTGAAGGTGACATAGTGAGACTCTGTCTCAAAAAACAAAAAAAAAGAAGAATCTCTACTTCCTTTTTTTAAAAAAAAAATTCAGAATGTTATGGGGGTGCAAACGTTTTGGTTATATACATTGCTTTTGTACCATTTGGATCAAAGTTATAAGTGTGCTTATTACCCAGATAAAGTACATTGTACCCATTAGTTGTAGATTTACCTATCTCCCTCCCTCTTGCCAACTACTTGATTTTCAATGAATCTTATTTCTATACAGACACAAAAGCACAAAAGTGTTGATTAATTAGTTTCAGTTTAACAGTGAGTACATAGGGGGTTTGTTTTTGATTCTTGTGATACTTCATTTAGAAGAATGGTTTTCAGTTCCACCCAGGTTAATACAAGAAGTAGTTCACCATTTTTTTATGGTTGAGTAGTACTCCATGGTCCCGCATTTTGTTAATTTGCTCATGTATCAGTGGGCGCTTGGGTTGTTTTCACATCTTTATTTCTGTATGTGTCCTAATAGTTACACCTGACCTTCTCCAGAGAAAAGACCTCTGGTTTCAGATGGCAGGAGACTAAGTTTTTTAATCCCCGAGGATGTACCAAAGATCAGAGCTTTTCACTTACATCTAAGAAAGAGACGCGCTCCATATTCACAAACATCAGTGCAAACAAATGCTTAACCGATTCAAGTTCTTGGTAGTTGACACTTGCTGTTTATAACCAGATATAATATTTTAGGTTTAATTAGACCACTCTTAAAATGTTCCCGCATCTGGTTTTGAAATCAATCATTAATACAATAGTTAAATCTTGGCATTCATGGATAATTTTTCTTTAAAAAAAAAAAAGATCATCCACTGAATTAAAAAAAGATATAATGGAGCATAATGTGTATCTAATTATTAATGTACTATAGAAATTAGCTTTTATATTGCAATTTATATTGCAATTACCATCTTTGTGTTATAAAGCAGAACAATGCAGAAGAAGAACTTCTTTATTAATGCCTAATAGCATGGTAATTTAAAATATTCAAGTTTCTTTAATAAGGTAGTGTATGAAATGTTACTTAATTTGACAAGATTAATTATACAATTAATTTAAGACTGCTCTCAATTAAATTAGTAAAAATTCTTAAGCTTGCTGCTTTTGAAAAGAGTGCTGGAATCTAGCATGAAGTGAGATACCTATTAAACATGATATTAATTAGACTGCTATGGAATAATGCATGATTTGTTAATATAAAGGGCATCGTCGGGCCGTTGGTAAAGAGGCATCATTTCATTACTTTAATAATAATAATAGCCCAGCCCTCTCAACAATTTAGAAGGATCTACAACAATACTGGAAAATACAGGGGCTTTGAAGGAGGCTCAGAAGTACTCATGGCAACAACCATAAAAAAGCCCCTGCTTTGTTGATCTGATTTGGTGTATTTTGGGTTCTGTTAAGATAGAAGGATTGCCCAGGGGAGCTGACTGATGGTCAGAGCATCTCAGGGTGGAATTATCTCTGCGAATTGACCACGATCCCGAGGCTACTCCTCAGTTGTTCAGGTCCCAGAGTTATTTAGATCCAAGTGGACTGGATGATACTAATTGAATTCATAAATCACAAAATCTTCATTTATATATTTATAATGGGGGAATAAAATCTACCTTTTTGGGCAGTAGAAGGTCCAATTTCTGTATCTGTGGTGAGCCCTTTCATGATATCAAAATACCTGGAAAATCATTTTAGCTATCTAAAAGTTATTTGTGTATGACATGTTGAGTAGAAATTATCCAGGTTATGATGGAGCCAAAACTATCATTTCTGTTGAACTCTTAAACACCTCTCTAGTGACTAGACTTTCCTCTCCCCATGGGGGACTCAGAGCTAATTCTATAGCTGAAGGACAAAGGGCTGCGGATGACTGCAATGTAGGTGACAGTATCAGTTGTCCATACCGTGCATGCTGAGTAGGAAAGAGGGGCTGAGTCCTCCAACACAAGCGATGGGTCTAAGACACTTAAAATAAAATTAAGATTCTTAACATAGTCAAAGGAGAATTTCATTAGTATTTGCAGTTTGTATGCATTTAACTCTTCTACCTAACCCAGTGGTTCTCAACCTTCCTAATGCTGCGACCCTTTAACACAGTTCCTATGGGTCTCAACCCGCAGGTTGGGAACTGCTGATTGACCACTTCTTGGGTGTATAAAAGTGAATTGATTAACATACACCACACGTGTTGAAACTTCCACCTGATGAGGGATTCTTGCTAACTCCATCCCACTGGAATGTTTAAGTAAAAATGATATAACCACTTCAATTGGAGTTTAATAGAAATTTTTTTTAATACCCTGTACATGGGGTTGTCCTGCTATCTCTCTCTGTCCATGTATTATCTATCTGTTGACCTATCAGTATGTTATACACACACATACACACACTTTTACTCCTGATGAATCTAGCCATGATCTTCTGAACTTTCCTCCATAGGACAGTCCTTTCTGAGAATGGTGGGTCACCTAAAGGGCAATAAGTATTTAGCAACAACCCACCAAACACTGCGACCTGGGGCTGTTTAATGGGG
Source organism: Galagoides demidoff (assembly GCA_963574575.1). NCBI lineage: Eukaryota > Metazoa > Chordata > Mammalia > Primates > Galagidae > Galagoides > Galagoides demidoff. The sequence continues at coordinate 128,191 of CAUYQV010025034.1, read as the reverse complement.
TTAAAGAGAAACTGACATGGTATTACACCAGGGCACTTTTTTTTTCAAAAAAAAAAAAAAACTCTAAGTAGGAAGTTACACTCCTACCTTAAGCCATGTTCAGAGTGTCCACATTGCCAGAGGTAGAGAAGGGCATTGCTTCTCCAGGAAGATACAGCCCTCACTGGAACATGGGGCAGATGTGGAAGGTTCTGGCTGGAAAGACGGAGGCAGTGACACATGTTTTTAGGGCAGAATGGAAGGCAGCGACTTGGCAGGAAGAGTCACTATCAAAGATTCAGAGCTTGAAAACTGGGCTTTGTTATGTTTCAGTAAAAAATAAATATAAAAACTGTGCTTTAGGTAAGAATTTAAGAAACAAAACTTAGTAATAATAAAGACCCAAAGCAGGAAAAGGAGATTTCAGGGTTGGGAGATCATAGACAGGGCTTTGGGGTTCAGGCTGGGTGAGAACTAGGCATTTCTTCAGCCTAGTATTCTAAGAGAGGAAAATCAGTGTTTAATATCAGACTCCACAATACAGCCTTCATAATTTCAATGTATACGTTCACTGTGGGGATAATAGGACTCTTGCCTTTATAAAAGGTACCTCTTTGACAGCTTAGAAAATCCCCCCAAGTTTCAAACATCACTGAAAAATGTTTTTAAATTCATATAATATATCTTTAATGGATAAATATCTGAAGGTGATGGCCATTATGAAGAAAATAGTGTGCATTGACTGAGTGCACACTTACTGTGTGCCTCGCATCGTTCTAAAAACTCTGACTATGTTTCATTAAATTCATACAATGCTATGTGGTAGATATGATGATGGTCACCATTTCATAAAAGAGGATATTGAATAGCAGGAGTTAAGTTGCCCAAGGTCATTCAACTAGAAAGTAGTGGAGCCAGTTTCGAATCTAGTTAGTCCAGCAGATCCTACTCTTGGTTGCTACACAGTATTAGCAGAAAGGCACCCGCAGAACCAACCAAGCAAAGGACACAAATCCTTTTAATATAGGAAAGGATATGAGAATCCATTTAGGGACAAATAGCTCAGAGGACAGGGCACCCAGAGGCAAACTCCCAGGTTCAGGGGCAAGCTCCTGTCACCACCACCTTCCACAGGGATCCCACAGGGTAAAGATCATGCTTGGTCCTTAATAGCTCCAATGTGCCTGCTCTTTTTAGGAGTTTTAAACTATGGTATAAACTGGCAAAGTTTTGGAGACTCTAGCCAAGTGCTTTTTTGTTTGTTAGATGTAATTAGTTGGTAAAAAACGCTACCATATTTTTGAGATTAATCAAAGCTTGATCTCACCAATGAAGTACCTCCTCAAACTATGGCCCGTGGGCCACATATGGCCTGCCTAGGACATTTATCTTGCCCACTGGGTGTTTTTGCTGCTGCTGCCTATCCTGCTTAGCAGCCAACTCATCTCAGGGCCTGCAGTCCAGCCCTCCAATGGTCTGAGGGATAGTGAACTGGCCCCCTGTTTAAAAAGTTTGAGGACCCCTGGTTAAAATGAAGAATCTTAAGTTTGCAAATACCAACATTTGAAAAATTTGCCTGTGATTTTTACTTCTGGACCTGTTAATCAATCCTGCTTCTCAGAATGAGTCTCAAAGATGTTGAGAATACAAGATGATTTATGGGTAATGTTTTTAATTTTGGTATTATTTGTACTAGTGAAAGAAAGGAAACAACTCAAATGCCCTTCAATAGGGGGCTAGTTCAATAAGCTTTGATGCAACCACACAAAGAAATTCTATGCAGATGTAAAAATGAACAATAACACCCCCCCCCCATATAATAATGTGACATGATCTCTAAGGATACCTTAAGGGAAGAAAGAAAAACGGAGAAAAGTATGTCTGTGTATATATATGTACACACACACAAATACGATGGGAGAGGGGGAGAGGAGAAATACACACACATTTACTTGTATTAGTGCAAAGGAGCATTGGAAAGGCACAAAAAAATTAATACAAACTAATACAAACAGCTACCTTTAGGAGGAGGAAGGGAGAGGAGACTTGGATGGAAGTGAAACTTCTCTGAAAATAATTCTTTTTAGATTTCAAATAGCCTTAGTAGGGTATAACTAGCATTCAATAAACAATGCACAGTTGAAGGCATAATATGACAAAAGTATACAACTGTGAAAACACCAGCACAATCAGGACGGTAACATACCCGTCTCTCGCCTCTCTGTACTATTAACAGGGCCCTCTACTCCTCCCCCTGCCCTGACCTTCACTCTTTCTCTACTGCAGTTTCCAAGTAACCCCTGCTTTGTTTTTTGTCACTATAGTTTTGTTTACACTTTCTAGAATTGCATAGAAATGGAATCCTGTATAATTTTTTCACTGAGCTCCTTTCACATACCATAACTGTCTCGAGATTCGTCGTTCTGTGGCCTGTCCATTTCTTTTTCTGGCAGAGTATTCCATCGTATAACCGTCCACAGCCTGACGGGGATGTTTCTCCCAGGTCTTGGCTATGGCAAAGAGGCTTCCATGAAGATTCACGTGTATGTCTTAGGTGGACATATGTTTTCATTTCTCTTGAGTGCCTGTTAGTGGAATCACTGAATAAAATGGTAGGTGTAGGCTGAGCTTTTTAAGAAACTGACACATTTGGTGTGACCAACGACAGCGTGTGAGAATTCCAGTTCCCCTCCATCCTGCTGACACTCAGATGGGCACTCTTCTTAATTTTAGACCTTAAAAATGAGTGTTTAATGTAATCTCACTGTAGCTCTAATTTGCATTTCCCAAATAATGAATGACGTTGATGTTTTCATTATTTGAGAAATGTACTTACGTAGCTTACGTTTCTTCTTTGGCCTATTTCAATCTTTTGCCCATTTTTTCCCCCACTGGGTTATTTAGTTTGTCAATTTTTGAGTTTTAAGAGTTCCTTATATATTCCAGATGTAACTCTTTCCTTAGTTACATGATAGGCAATTATTTCCTTTGTGCCTTTATGCTATTGTTGCCATACATTTCACTTTTATATTGTAGCCCTATATTACCTTAGTATTTTTGTTTAAATAGTACACTGTCTTTTTTTTTTTTTTTTTTTTGTAGAGACAGAGTCTCACTTTATCACCCTTGGTAGAGGGCCTTGTCATCACAGCTCACAGCAAGTTCCAACTCCTCAGCTTAGGCGCTTCTCTTGCCTCAGCCTCCCAAGTAGCTGGGACTACCGGTGCCCACCAGAATTCCTGGCTATTTTTTTGTTGCAGTTTGGCTGGGGCCAGGTTTGAACCTGCCACCCGGGTATGGGGCCAGCTCCCTACCCACTGAGCCACAGGCGCCACCTTAGTAAATTGTCTTTTAAAGAGCTATCATATACATTAAATTAATATAAAATATTAGATAATTAATCATTCAGTCACTATTTCCAGAGTTCTTTGTTCCTTTTGGTAGATCCATATTTGTATCTGGAATCACCTTCCTTCTGCCTTAAAGAGTTCAATTTAACATTTCCTGTTGTATGTTCTGCTGGAGATGAATCCTGAAATTCATCTGAATGGTAAAAAAAAAAATCTATGTTTCTCTTGGTTTCTATAAGTATTTTAGTTGGGTATAAAATTCTGAGTTACAGCCCCTTCTTCACCCCAGTATTCTAAAGACGTTGCTCCCCTGTCTTCTTGCTGGACTGGACTGTTGAAGATAAGAAATCTGCTCTTACCCTTTCCTTGTTCCTCTGCACATAATGCATCTTTTTTTGACTACTTTTTCAGAATGTTCCTCTCTTGTTGGTTTTGGGCAGTTTGATTATAATGTACCCACCTTGGTGTAGTTTTCTTTGTGATTCTTATGCTGAGGGTTTGTTGAGCTTTTAGTATCTGAAGATTCATAGAGTTTTGAAAAACATTTGTCTATTATTTCTTCAACTATTGTTTCTAAATCTCCTTCTCTGTCCTTCAGGGATTCCGACTGCATGTATATTAGTCTGTTTGACGTTTTCCCATAGTTCACTGATGCTCCTTATATTTATTTTATTTTATTTTTTCTGTGTCTTTAATTATGTACAGCTTCTACTGTTAAGACTTCATGTTCACTAAATTTTCTTCTGCAAAGTTTAATTTGGCATTAACTCATCCAGTATGTTTTAAATATCAACTCTATAATTTTTGTCCCTAGAAATTCAATCTGGATCTTTTAAATTTCTTTCTATAGGCTGGGCATGGTGGCTCATGGCTATAATACCAGCATTCTGGGAGGCCAGGGTTGGTGGATTGCCTAAGTTCAGGAGTTTGAGACCACCCTGAAAAAGAGTGACACCCCTTCCCTAAAAATAGCTGGGCGTTGTGGCAGACATCTGTAGTCCCAGCTACTTGGGAGGCTGAGGCAAGAGGATTGCTTGAGCCCAAGAGTTTGAGGTTTCTGTGAGCTATGACATCTAGCACTCTACCAAGGGTGACAAAGTGAGACTCTGTCTCAAAAAAAATTTTTTTCTTTCTATATTTTTTGATAATTTTTTAAACCTACAGTGAAACAGAGTTAAGATATCTTTTTTAAGTTTTTTATTATTAATTTTAACATCCTTGTCATTTCTGTATCAGTTTTGATTGCCTTTTCCCAGAAAATTTTTTTCTGGTTCTTTGTACTTCTAATAACTTTTTATTAGACAATAGAGATAGGGCTCATCTCATTTGTTTTCTGTCTTTCAAGGATCAATGTCCCTTCCATGCCTAATATCCAGTGTCTTAAAAAGTATTAGTTCATATATTCGTGCAGTTTTTTAGTTGTTTTAGGAAGAAGGTAAATCCAGTCCCTGTTTTGCTAATGTGGCCAGAAGCAGATCTTCCTCTATTATGTTGTTTAGCCTGTTAAAAAATTAAATCCAAAAGAAAAAAAAGCAATCTCTCAAACTGATAAAAAGCTCAAATAAATTAGCATAATTTCACATCAAGTTAATGTAATAACCAAACAGAAAATAATTATTACAAGTCACTTTGGAGCACACAATTCTGTCTACATCCTTATTGGTACATATTTTAAGAATGCATATGGATTCAGAAAATCTTACAATTTATTTAGAAGTGTAATTGTTAATGATAACAGTGGTAATATTCATTTAATTTTATTATGTATATATTTTTAAAGTATCACATAAATAAGGAATTATGTTAATGTGATTAGGAATCACATTTTTCAGCATAAGAGAAAAGATAGATATAATTACAAAAGAAATTCACGTAATATTTACATGGAAATAAAAGTGTTAATAGAAAATTTGTAGTTAATAGAAAACGTATTTCCTGGTTTTGTCTATTAAGGAAGCCCAGAAGAAATGACAACCTAAAAGTAGTTAATGTACCAAGGACCCAGATTTTGAACCTTAAATACCACTTTCCGCTAAGAGAACCAGGACTTCTTGGAGGAATGAATGAGTTGACCAGACAAAATACAAGATGAGACTTGATCTATTGTTCCCCAAATCAAGGAGACTTTTATTTGTTAATAATGGGTCAAGAGAAAAAGAAATCTGGAACCTCTCATTGGCCAAAGAAAGTATAGTTTGAACATCAGTAAGAACAACGAATATTACTAAGACCCAATAACTATATAAAATTCTGTAAGTTTGTAATGAAAAAAGAGAAAGATTTCAATCATTTCTTTTTTTTTCTTTTTTATTGAATGGTAACTATGTACATTAATGCACTTCTGGGGTACAGTGTGGTGTTTTCACACACAATCCGAAACACGTCTATCAAACTGGTTAACATAGCCTTCATGTCATTTTCTTAGTTATTGTGTTAAAATGTTCATATTCTACTCTTAGAAAGATTCACTTGTACCCTTGTAAGATAAACTACAGGAGTGACCCCTCCAATCCCCCTCCCTCCACCCGCAATCATTTCTTAAAGCATTCACACAACTTAATTGTATACCAATGAGAAATAAGTGGAGTATCAATTCTTTACTCTGAAAATTGCGATGTAAAAGAATTAAGCAGTTATTCCGTTTTTTCAACATAAACTGTATTTCTAAATACCTAATAGAGAATAAATCTTCACAGAAGTTTTCCAGTTAACTCTTAATCCTATATCTACTGAAACTAGAAAGAATATATAAAAAATTAGGATTATACCACTCTTTATCAAAGGCATAAATGTAAATGTGGACAGAATAAAACCAGATGGAGGTTCTTACCTGGTTATTCTTATATAAATGCCATATGTGAGGTTTCCGTTTGTCAAGAGAAAAATGTAACTATGACAAATAGGCAAAGCATTTTAAACTGAAGAATCTAATCTCCCTTGTTTGCTATCATGACCATTTCTGGATAATTATCCCTGCTTTATCATACATGGGTGGGGAAGAAAGATGATGGCACATCTCATCACATCAAAAGACAAAAACAAAACTTACTGGGATACGTTTTGTAGTAAGTTTTGCGGTAAATAAACCTACACTTTTCCTCACAGGTTTAGAGGGGTGGTGGCCCAGGCTAAGGGTAGTGACCAAAGAAGATGATATGTATGTGTTTATATGGGCACGGATAAGAAGTTAAATAGAGATGAAAGATTAAACAGAAGAAGTATCCTTTGATATATTTTGAGAAATTCTAGTAACAAGTCTATAAAATAAAAGTCAGATATGGAAAGAATTAGTGAGGTAAGATTTTTAAAAGACTAGAAGGAGCAAAACATCAAATTAAAACCTTTTCTAGAAACTTCTTTTAGATAAGGCAATACAGTATAGTGTTTTGAGCTCAGGAATTTTGGGGAGGCCAACTGAGGACTAGTTATATCACTAGTTTGGACATGTTAATGACTTTTTAACATGAATTTTTCTGGGCATTGTTTTTCCTTATCTGTAATACAGGGCAATCAAATAGATCTACAATGTAGGATTATAGGGAAGGGTAAATAAGTTGATTCATGTAAGTTCTTAAAGACTCTCCTATATCGAGCTTTTGAAAATGTTAGCAGGGGTTATTCCTTTGACTTAAGGTTTTATATAAGCCTAACAACTTGCAGATGTGTCTGGGTGAGGTAGTATATTACACATTCACACCTTAAGGGCTGGACTATTCATAAAACAACCTGAATTTTAAGAGGAGGAGAAAGTCACTTAACAAGGAAAAAGAATGGATAAAGAGGTACCTGAGCCATGCAGGGGAAGGGTAAAATTTGGGGGGAGCCTTCAAAGATAGGTGGTATTTCAATGTTGAAGACAAAAATGACCTTCTGAGTGGGTTTGCTGCTGCTTCTGAGTGGGTTTTCAGTTGTATAAGACACTCTTCTCAGTAGTGACATCAGTGATAAACAGGAGATGTGGCTCCTAGTGCTAGCTAGATTATTGCTCAGATAATTGGAATCAAGCAGACCTCCTTCTGTCTTTCTCATCAATGAGTCTTATAGTTCTTCCTGTTTCAAGATCATTCTCTTACATGCCTCTGCTCTTCTGAGAAAAGGCCAAGTCACCTTTAATGCCACATTTATGGCTTAATTTGCGGCCTCCTCTCCTCCTCCCTTATTTGCTCCCTGGAGTATAACTGGATGCAAGATTTTGTTCTCTGATGCGTTCATGCTGAACAATGGGAATCAGGGAAATTCCTCAAGAAAGGACAGCGAAAGCCTGATAAATATCATTGATCTTAATGGTGATCTTAATAGAGAGTTTTGATAGTTCTGAACAAGACATTAGTGAACAGAAATGATAGCTCATAGATTGAGGGGCAGGAAAACTTGTTAGCCTAGATAAGAATGGATGTTGTATTATTTAGGTAAACACAATCATTGTAACTTCAGTCCCTGATGACTCACCATTGAGGAGCTCCAAAGATTGTTGGAAGCCATCATAAAGCTAAGGGCTGGCATTTTTATACTGAGAAAATAAATACCATAATGCTTTTCTTTTTCTTAAGAGAATGAAAACCAAAATAATTACTGACTATTAATTTCTATGCTGAAAAGACTGTGTAGTAAGTCATCCAAAAACCAGTTTCAAGACATCTGCAAAAGAACAGGCCACTGGCATTGTTGCCAACAGGTCTAGACTGATCTAATCTTCTGTGACAGAATGGCTGGGTTGCTGGATTGAGGAGAAAAAAATGGATAAAATCTATACTGAATTCAGCAAGGTGTAGCCCCTGGCTCACCTGACATTCCCGTGAATAATCCTGCATGACAGTCTCCATCAGTGTTCTCTTTGCAATGCTTTGCAAGCTTCCGTCAGTCCTTGGAGCTCTTTTGTAGCATCATTCCTGTGTGCATGAAGCTGGACATTGGGCCCTCGTGATGTCCCACATTTGATCAAGTTGTGCACTCCTTAGGGAGGGTTTTGCTTTCCCTTACTTCCTTGGATAAGGACATTTTTCTCAGATTTCCAGGCTCCAGCACAACATTCTGATTAGGGTGAACTCTGTCAGTATTTGAGAATCAAGAAGTCCCAAAGTTACTGGGAGCAGTAGTAGAGGCCTGTAGGTCACCTAACTAATGGGAAGGTCTGTGGTGAGTGCTTGGCCTGAGTGGAGACAGGGACAGGAGGCCAGGATGATAGGTAGTGACCTGGGGTTGGCTTGCTAAACCAGGGTCGGGAAAGGCAGGGGCAGAGGAAGTGAGAGGACTCTGGGATCCACTTCAGAGACTGAAGGGCAAGTGATGCAGAGGCTGTGTCAAAGATGTTTAATATTTACCTCGGTGCCCAGCCTACTTACCTTTGTCTCGCCACATGAGCTTTTAGAACCACACACACAAAGATCAAGAAAAATTAATATTTTCCAAATATGTTAGCATGAAGTAGCATATATTAAATTTTGATAAAGGTTTGCTAACCTTTCAACTAGTATACAACTCAACACAGTAATGAGAATGTTGTGTGGGCAAACACACCCTGTGGCACATTTTATCAGCCTGTTTAGAATCAGTTTCCCACTGAATTCAGTTACTCCCTCCCTACTCTACTACTCAGATCAGCAGTTCTGCTCCTGTCCAACATGGATGGTGCTATGAAGTCCCGCATCTGAGATGTGGAAGAATTTCATACTAACTCAACTGTGTACTTATCCTACCCTCCATGGGCTCCCGTGAAGCAAGAGAGACTTAGTAGGAGACTGGAGGTGGGGAATTAGAGATTATATAAATGAAAAGTTATAAAATTTACATAACTTTAAAGCCATCCTCCTAGAGGGAAGTTGAGTGCAGCGGCTATATGGAGAAAGCTCCCTTGACTATGTGGCATTGGGAGACCCTCAGACTCTCCAACGCCTCCAGTCCAACAAAGGAGAGAAGAACAACAGCGCGGCCATGGAGGGTGGTTGTCAGGGGGAAGTGAGAGTGACTTGGCAAGTGCTTAGTGTGGTGTGCGGCACACAGTGAGTGCTCAATAAGCGAGACCATTAGGGAGAGCTGAGGAGTGTTGGAGGGGTAAATATGTTAAAAGATATATTTTATGTATATAAAAATAAATTCTATATAACATACGTAACATATGTATATAGAATAAAACCATTTAGCCACTTGTAATAATTTTCCAAGCTAGCGTATAATAGAATGATAGAAAAGAAGAAATAACTCAGGAGAGAGAAAGAAATAAATGCTTCTCATAAGAACGTCTAATTCCTGTGCCTTCAAAAAGAGAGAAGGGAAGGACTGTTGCTTTTAGTCCCAATCAGAACGAAAGATTCCTGAAGTCTGTGGAAATTAAAAATAATGCATTTTGAAATAAATAAACTAGGACTTCCTTAATGTTCAAGGAATTTTTGTGAGACATAGTGATAAAAACAAAGATTTTCTAAGTAACCTGGCTAGTAAAAGGTGAATTAAGTTCTTCAAATTCTGAAAGAAATTTCCATCCAGACCAAAAGCTATATTTTTTTAGGGAAAAAAAGAGAAAAGAATGGGTAAATAGCTTTTATACTATAGATAGTATTTGTTTTTCGGTATATAGTCAATTAAAATGGGGGAAATATTGGAAATGCTTGATCTTTCTACATTTTGCAGCACAGAATTAGATGATGGGGACGGAGTGTCTCTGCCTGTCTTGAGTGGGTCTCACTGCAGTAGGTCAAGCTAGCTGCTGTTCCCTTTGTTGGACAACCTACTCTTTTTCCATTGATGCTCATAAGGGTTCATTATTTGGTCCTAGATAGCATAAAAGATTCAATTGAATAGAATAGGGTTGAATGTGAGTATGTTTTAAAGGTTTTTATCTAGTTAGCTATTTATTAACTGTTTATTTAGAAATAAATACAGAGTCTCTCATAGTTGCAAAGCTAGTACTGCAGGGAGGCCTAGTTTCCTATCCCCTCCTTGTGGCTGCATCTGCAGTAACTGTAGTACAATAGCAAAATGATAGTTTTCTTTTTTGTGAAAGTTTCCTAGAAAAAAAATCTCAGATCACTTGTCACTTACACAGATGCACGCACACACTCATGCACTCACACACACACACACAAACAGCTATTTCATCTAAGAGCTTCAGCCTGGAGGCACCCTCAATCAATAGCAGTCAACTCACTGACAGAAGGCTGGGATGTCTCTAATAGTGACAGCAGCCCTCTGGAATGAGGTCAAGCCCAGGAGGCTGGAGACAAATGGAAGAATAATCTGGGGTCATGACCAAGACCCCTGTATCAACGCCTCCACTATCAATGACCAAACAAAACATCCTGACAGATTAGATTTTTATCCATTATCTCTTTTCACTCTCACAGACAAAAGGGCATAATACTAAGCACAATAACTCTTAAGAGGTTTTGGTCCTTACATTCCATCAGAAGATAAAGTACACACACAGTACTTCTCCGTCAGCTTCTATTATGGCCGTATAAACTTTAATATGGGTATTCTGTGAGTAGGAAATATTTTTAGGTCATGCTTTTAAAAGTGTAATAGCAATCTGGACCCACGGCTGGCTGCAGGCAACGTGATGACATGTGCCATGGTTAGTCTATTTCCTGACACTTTCCCCTCCAGAGGTCTTGCCAGGCATCACTAATCAAGTGTGGCATCCTTTCCCACAGAGCCAAAACATGATCATCACACGGGGCTGCGGGAAGGAGCTACCAACTGATCATGCTTGGCATTAGGAACGGAACCTAAGGTAGGGTGGCTGGTGATGGGGAAGGGGAAGCCTCCTAAGAGGTCAGTGTAGAAAACACTTCCAAGGAACTGAAGAAAGGAGCTTGGACAAAGGGAAGAAGTCAGATATTCCACAGATAGAAGATCATCTTATTAGAAATCTTCCAATTTTTTTTTTAATAACTGTGTCCCCAAGACAAAAACAATTGTACACATTACATAGTTGTAGCTGAGTACATTTTTGCTGAATGAACAAATGAACCAATGAATGTTGTTTTTGCTTTTGTTTTTCTTTCTAGCCACCAAAGAGTGTTCAGAGAGGGAGGCCAGCTGGTTCTTTGAGGCAGGTTTCCATAGAGGGTGGTCAGTTAAGGGGGAAGGCATAGGCTGGGTCTGATTCTCAGTTTTGTATGTCTGGAAATACAATTCTACAGTTCCAAGTTTCCGGTATCATTGTTCTCTCTGTCACAAAACTTCGGAAACTCTTAGCTTGTCCTTTTCCTCCACGTAGACAATCAGTAACCAGGTCTGCCTTCACAATGAGCCTTTTCATTGTTTAAAATTGGGTCCTGCTGCCTGCCCTGAAATTGTGGCACATGATGCCTTCATTGCTACATTAGCCTCTTAAATGTTCAATGGCCTTGATTTTCCCTTTGCTTAAAACTATTCCATATCTAATCAGAAGATGAATAGTAAAAAACCAATATTGTTTATTATAAAATTTTACAATTATAGAAAAATAAGAATAAATTATTTTTAAAAGACAATATAAAAGTCATTATTAATCCTATCAACTAGAAATGACCAAAGTTAACATGTTGATTTATATTCTAATAACATTGTTCTTTGCTAATATATTATTTTTATTTCACATAATTTATTTATATTATGCATATTTCTTTGTACTATGCTTTATCCTACTTTAAATATGTTGACTATTTCTCATAACCTTTTGCTTGGTACTATTGTTATCTGAATGGTATGTCATCTCGGGATAATCAATGATCTATTAACCATTTCCTTACTGATCAACATTTCCATTTTATACTGTGAAGAATGCTGGAATAAATACTACTATTATACTAATGCAATGAGTAAGTTTTTCAAATGAGTTCCTTAGAATAATTTCTAAAAGGTTATTTATATATTTTAAAGACATGAAAACTTCTAAATTTTTTTCACTGTACATACTCTGCATTGCCTGGCAGAGAAGTTATGTCAGTTTAAATTCCCAACAGTAAAAATAAAGAATTGGCAATTCGGTAGATAAATGAAACAAAAAAATTAGATACAGCTGATAAAAGAATGGATATGCTGAAAGATAAATCTGAACTAATTATGCAGCACCCAGAACATGAGAGGAAAACACTGCAGAGGGGTTAAGACACATGAGAGGGAGAAGAAAAGCCCCAAATCTATCTAACCCGAGTTTATCAGGAGGCGATATGAAAATGTGGGAGGAATAATATACACAGACGATATGCAGGGAAGTTCCCCGAAGCAATGAAAGATATAAATCATTCAATGAAACATCACAATTAGGACTGAATGGGATGCTTTTTTTAAAAATATGAAAGATAAGATATTAAAGGTAATGTGAGATAAAACAATTCACCACCAATAGAATTCAAACACGAGCACAACAGTAAACGTGTCAACAGAAACAATATAAATCAGAAAGATAATGGCATTCTAATGCAGAGCTTTGAGGGAAATTAGATATTTTGTTTCGTAAAAACTATTATCCAACGGTGGGGTTAGAATTTTATTCAGACCAAAGTGAGAGATTTTATGGGCTCAAGTTCTTCACCAAAAATAAAGACATGAAAAACAAAGGAGTAACGTTCCAGAAAAAATTTATTAAGAAAAGTAATATGCATATGAATAAATAGTCAGAAAATTTAGTGATGAAAATAACAATAATAAAGATGAATACTCCAGGGAGTTGAAAGACGGGCTAAAACCAAAATACCAGGTAATAACATTTTAAAAAAGAGAAAAATATGTTTAATTAAAGCTTTCTAAAATCTTTTTATCGATCAGAACGATAGTAAACTTATCAATTAAATTAAATTTTGTTAATTCAAGTCGACTAATTAAAAACTTTAGCATAATTCCTACAGTAAGTGAAATGGAAGATAACTTCAAAAGTAGAGGGAGAAAGAATGTAATGAATAAAACAAGAGGAAACTTGTAAAGTTAAATAAATGCATATTAGGACTAAGCAAAACTTAGATGCAAATACAGATAAATAGAGAAATAAGATATACATGTGTATATGTAATTTTTATCATGGCATTGCTTATATTAATGCTGAAAATTGAGTGGATAAATATATTGTGGTTTACCCATAGAATTAAATACTGTACACAATTAAAATATATGAAGTATATCTGCATACATTGACATGGCCAAATACTCAGATTATTGAGCAAAAAAAGTAAGTTTTACAGAAACTGTGAAGTATGACCCTGTTTTTGTAAAATTTTCAGACAGAATAATCCGATACCCTATCTATGGTATAGAAAATGTAAAGTATAAAATATGAGACTCTCCTGCTTCAAAATACCTGCACCCTCTGAGAATGAAGCAAAATGAAGTGGAACTTTAGTTACATGAGATGCTTTATTTCTTTAAAAAAAATCACCAGTTCAAAGGAAATAGAGTATTATCTTTTAAATCTTGGCATGGTAGATACACAAACGTCTGATATATTACTTTCTGGACTTTGCTGTGTATTCAATACATTTCAGACTTAAAAATAACTTTTAAAAGAAAGCCATTCTCATATCCAAATTACTGCATAAATTAGGCAAATATTTTTAAACAGGTTAGATCAAACAGTTTGTGACTTGAATATGACTTCGTCAAAACTTACACATCTAAAGCAAATGATGCCCTTTGTAAGTAGTTTGGCTAAATACTAAACATTTCTTCTGATGATATTCTAATTGTTCAAAACCAGTTTTAGAACCTCTCTTTTGTAATCTCCTGCAGGACTTTGTTAAGATGTGTTATCATGAAAACTCTATTATTTTCCTGGGGGGCGACTTCACCAGCACTTATTTCTCCAATCACTGAATAAGTTAAGTTCAGCACTGCACAGGCCCTTGGCTCTCAGCGCTCAGCATGGCTCCTGCCCTCCTGCCCTCATGGGGCTTACAGCCCAGGAGTCTGCAAATAACTGGAGACCATTCTGGACATGAAATTCACCGTAAAAAGGTAGCTACAAGTGATCAGGGGTTGGTGTAGGTTTAAATATGAGCAAAATCAGAGTCTAACACATAATAGAGTCCAAAAGTCTGAAGCATAGTAAGAAAGAAATGTATATAAAGTATAGGAAGTTACAAGATTAGAATGAAACAAAACTGAACCCCAAAATTATAATGTGAAGGGCTTAGTGTTCAGAAAGAGGCTGGAGAGAGAGAGACAGGAAACAGAGGGGCAGACCCTTGACTGTCATACAGAGAGACACTACTACTGGTATTAGCAACCAGGGCTCAGTGTATAAAGAAACCAAATGCAAAGTGCCTTTAAAGACCATCTCTACGAAATGTAGTGAAACGATTGAGAAAGACCAAAAAGAAAGATGATTTGCCATGATCGCTTTCAAATTCCTTCCCGGTAAGGTGGCTGACTATAGCCCCGCCATTGTAAATGACGTCTACCTGGTGCTGTAGCCAGCATTCTAATTCCAAATGGCATACTGACTTCTCTGCCATGCGCAGAGCTCAATAGGACACATTTCCAACACTATTAAGAGAATTCATTATCTTTCAGATCTGGCTACAGGAAACCTCGAACGCCTAACGCAGGATGGAGGATCTTTCACGAGGAAGACGTCCATTGTAACTCTGTGTCTGGGAATCTGTTCCAAAACAAGATGGAAACACTTCCTGGGAGCTTCCGTTAAAACAGTGTAACAAATGTTGCGGCAAGTCCCAAATATTGTAATTGATCACGTTTATCCCCCAAAGAAATCTGCAATAAAATCCCAGAGATAAACACGCTGGAGCATAAGGACTGTGATTAAGAGTGTGGCTCCCACCTCAGACCGCCCGGGCTCAGCTTCAATCTTGCTTCACCAGCTTACCAGCCTCGGTGTCCCCACGTGTTAAGAATGGCTAATAGTATCTCCTAGGCCATGTTAGTTGGAGGGAAACAGATTGGGTAGGTAATACACTTGGCACTGTACAGACAGAGGAAGTACTCACTGTTCCTTGCTGTGGTGTCATTAACAACAGCCAGCATGGTGTCATGGTGCTGTGGAGGACAGGCTGATCACCAGACCGTCAGCGCCCTTATCCTGCAGGCTTAACTCTGCAGTGGGAACCCAGCTCCACGTGGACACTCCCACAGAGAAGGGCAGCACGGTGCAGCAGGCGCGTCTGCAGAAAGCCCTCCTTCAAACTTCACCTTACATTTGTATTTGGTTCATGTCGCCTCCAAACTGTTGCTAAGGTGCTGTGCTGAAGTGACTAGGTGAAAGCAGGTCTTTAACAAACTTTCTTGCAAGTACTTGCTGGTCAAGTCCTCACATAATTAACCAGGGAACACAATGTCTCTATTAGGTTTTTAATCTATCCGCTTGCTACAACGTCATTTGATGAAGGATTATTCCAATCAGCATTTCCCATAGACTAGGAAGTATAGATAATTCTCTCATCAGAGTTAAATTTAAAAATATGAATCCTACCTTCAGGAAAGTTTCTATTTTCAAAGCGGAGTCTTTCTGAATGCTGTTGAATCTGTAGTTATTCTCAAAAGCCCTGGAGAAAGCAAATAGTCATTGAATCCTATGCAGAACTAAGGGATCAAAAATCAGTACTTACACTTCCCATTTGGGCCCAGCAGGGCCACCCAAATGACATTTCCGGGGACTAGACTCCAACTTGCAGTAAATTAGCAAACTTACATCTCAAATGAAAATATTCAATTGAATATTTATAAGAAATAAAAAATTGAAGGTATATTGAAAAGGGAGTAGCTTTTTATTGTTGGAATGCCTAGTGCTTCAAGCTAATAGTTTAAACTGAAAATCAGGATGCCATTGGGAGGGGAGAGCAATTAACATTTTATGAGCAACTGTGCAGTGGTGTTTGTTATTGTTAAAGGAGAAAGAAAAGCGACTCCCTCCCAAGTCCGGGTTGTTTATGTCAACGTCCAGGAACAGCGATTCCCAGGGTTTTTGATGATACGGAGGGAAGAGCACTGAAACAGGTGCCGAGGCACCAACCTGGTAGTAGTTGGGCCAGCAATCTCTTGGCCCGGTTTTCCTCCCTGTAAAGCGAGTGAGAGGCCGGGGTAGATGTTACTGACACCTGTCTGGTCACATGCCATGCCTCTTCCTCCAAGATTCTGATGCAGTAGGTCTAGGACAGCCCCTCTTAGCTTTCTGAGATTAGATTTTACACGTGTGGCCTTTAGTTTAGGTGAAATTAAGGCATGGATCAGAATGTTAAAAAGGAAGAGAGTTGCTAGAAATCACGAAAAGTGAGATGTTATATTCAAAGAGGAGGTAGGAAGCACTACTGAGGAGTCCTCCCAGCGCAGCCGGGGAAAGATATGCCCCATAGCTGGAAGGTTTCTGATGTGCCTCAGGACACCCGCTAGGGGGCCAGGGAAGGGCCGAGCATGTCCCTCCTCTCTGGTGCATCTTTGCTTAGCAGGGTTCAAATGCCACAGTTTAGTGGCCAACACATATTTTACCTATATATTCTATTGTATGGCCTATTTGTATTTGTTCCCAATTTTTAGATCTGTTAATGCCAAGACCATTCTCCCTGCACCCAGTTTTAAAAGCCTGTGTCCAGGCATGACCCGGCTTCTCAATTCCTCTGTACTTTATCTCAGGTCTGTCTCAGTCATTCACCTCCCGTAACACCTCCCGACTACCACCACCTAAGCTGCTCTGAGCCCCCTTGTCCACTCTCCTAACCTCCATGCTATATAGTCTTTAATTTGCTGCTCAAATTAACCTTTCTGTTTCACAGTTCTCATTCTGATAATCACTCTTTTGGTTGATTGTCTCTGTAACGGCATCAAAATTCCTTAGCCAGAGTCGGAAGGCTCCCAATAATGTAAATCTCATTGTCATTACAAATTATTTTATTCTATTTTTCTGTTCATATCCTAGGATCAAGCCAAACTAGCATCATTTCTGTATCATGTGAAGGAGCCCATGTTTCTGGTACCTGACTTGCCCTAGTCTTTTCATGTATACCAGGGAATCTCTTTTCATTTAGAAAATTTACAATTTCATTTACAAAAGGAAAGATAAAACTACAGAGTCCTATTTCCCCAGTACAATTATTTAAATGTTTACAGATGCCTTTTTCTTTAACTTTTGCATGTGTATAATTTTTTTTCATAAATGGGGTCAATTTTATGTATATTTTTGCATTCTCATTATAACCCCTTTACTGTTTGGCTACATAATTTTCATAGTTTTCATTTTTAATAGTTGCATAATTTTCTACCCAGCAGATGTGCCATAATTCCATTAAACATTATTCTGTTAATGGTCATTCTGCCTGTTTCTAATTTTTAGCTTATTATAAATAATGCAGTAATTTTAGCGATTATAAATAATGCTGCAATTAATCTCTCCATGTGTAATATTCTCTTTTAGGTTTATTACCTTTAGATAACTTTCCAGGAGTGGAATTACTGGGCCGAAGATATAAAATTATTATGGCTTTTTGACATACATTGACAAATTACTTTACAAAACGGTCATACCAATTTATACTGCCACCAGTAATGTATATGAGCATACTATATTAGTGCAAACTTGCTGGCTCAAAACAAAACAAAACCATGCTTCATTAATATATTAACACTTCATCTCTTAGTACATATTTTAGGAAATGCGCATTTTTAATATTTTGAGTATTACACTTTCTTCTTAAAAGAAAACTATCTTTTTACATGACTTTCTGGCCAAATTTGTAAATTTGAAAAGGTCATGAACCGCGTCAGCCTTGTTTCCTGCTCTGGAGTAGAGCTCAGGCCTGTCTGTGGTGCAGAGGGATTATTCAGTATTATTTGTGCTATAAATAAATACTTGTTTATCCTTTGAGGTTTCAATATTTTTTACCAGTCCATAAGAGATCTTTATAGACTACGACTTTTAATCATAGTTAGAGTATTTTTCATTTTTTCCAGTTTTCTATTGTTTCAGAAGCCAAGCAAGTTGTAGACATTGTTGCTGTATCTTGTATGCTTTCTCATCTAGCCTTGAAATCTAAAAGTTGTACTCTACATAAAATGCAACATTTTATCTATTTTCCTATTTTTTGTTAACATCTTCTTTTGGAGATAAATTCTAACTATTCTTGAATCAAGGCCCGTCGTCAGTGCTTCTTCCCCAGGTTCTGCCTGAGCACTGGGCTATTTTGGTTTGGATTTCACCTGGAGCCTCAGCTTTGCTTCTGTCTGTAGGGCCTTTTTTTTTTCCTTACCTAGGCAGGAGGGATTTAAATTAATCCAGCGAACATGTTGAGATTCAGGATTAAGTCAGCATTGCTACTATTTTTGCCATAACTTTTATTTGGGATATAATAACAGAGCTTCTGCTATGATCCCATGCTGTGTGCCTGATATTTTAATATGATTATTTTGATAGAGGGACATTTTGATAGGAATATTTTTATGTGACCTAGAAAAACAAATTATTAAATTTTAGGTTCATTTCAATTACCAAGAAAGAGTATTTAATAGATACTTTCAACCCATCCTGAAGCCCCATTCCATCTACCTGTCACTTCCCTGATCCCTGACCTTGCCCAACTGTGAGCATCACAGAAAAATCAAAATAAAGATAGATCAAAAAATTCCACTTTGTCAATGTCTGTCATAGTCTTAATAATTGAATTTCTGTTTTGTGTTGCCATACTTTAAATTCTTTTTTGTACCATAACCCACCTGTGTTAGTCAGGGTTTTCCAAAGAAACAGAGCCAATAGGATACACATGGAGTTTTATTATAATGATCGGCTCATGAAATTATGGAAGCCAAGGGGTCCCACAGTATGCTGTCTGTGAGCCAGAGAACAGGAAAGCCAGTGGGGTGATTCAGCCCAGGCTTGAAGGCCTAAAAACCACGCAAGCAGACACTGATCAGACATTGTAACTCTCAGTCCAAGGCAGGAGGTCTGAGAAACACAGGTGGAGCACACAGGGAAGGAATCTGAGGGTGGATCTTCTCTACTCAGGTGGCTGATTTGAATGTTGATCTTTCTGGAAACATCCTCACAGACTTACAGACACACCCAGAAGTGATATGTTAACAGCTACTGGGAATCCCATAGCCCAGTCAAGTTGACACATAAGATTAACCATGCCACACCTCAGTCTAGTTCTTCCAACTCTCATCAGTGTTTGAGATGTCAGTCTTCCCCAGTGCTAACCCACCTACAACTTTAAAGAGTGCCCACTCTTGATTCCTGTCACAAATTTCTGACTAATAAAATCCTCTTCCACTGTGTCTTGGATATTTCCACCTGACACTTTCAGCCCTTCCACCAGAACCTCCCCTGCCTTTTCTCCCATTACACAAGTCCATTGTCATGCCTCATTTTTTTTCCAATCTGCTAGGATCAGCCTACTCCATGCTAAGGCCTCTTTCTGGAAGCCCTCCTTATAGCTGCTCCATGCCATGATTTCTCCCCTCTCTTACCCTTGAGGGAGCCTCAAAACTCTCAGTCAATTCCCATTTTTCCCAACCTGCACGACACTTACCCACTTACATTGTATTGAAGCTATATTTTATTATGCTGAGCTCATCTCCAATATAATACCCTAGAATGCAAGAGCCATGCTATTTCACATTTGTACTTTCTTATGTCATGCTGCCTCACATACACTTTCATACAGAAAAATGTGTTTGTTTTAAATAAAATATTATTTTGTCTCACCATCCTTAGACCTTTCTTCTTTGTTCCTCAAAACCCATCTTCTTTACTGAAATGTAGTAACTAAGTCCTTCTGCATCTTATACTGATCACCCAAAAGAGAAATTAAAAACAAAACCACAAAACAACAATGAAATAAACAATAACAACTTCCTTTCTCTTCCTTTCATCCTGCCCTCTGAGCAGAGTAGGTATAGGTTGATGAAGGTGGTACTGATAAGCTTTTTAGTTATTTTGGGACTTTTTGAATTTTTGAATTTTGCTTTGTTTTTAGTGGTGATGATAAATTTGCATTAATCCATTCATACTGCCTCGTCCTGTTTCCACAGTTAGTGAATTTACAAAATACCTGGGTAGAAGAGATGCATGCCTTACTGATGAGTAGGGAAAGTCAACTGGCCTGTGGGAACACAAGAAACAAATGTCATTATCATCTGATATCTGCAAAACCATGTTCTCTACCAAGAAATAGCCCCACCCACGAACCTAACAGCTGTGTTCCGCATCTCACAGAAGCTCCAATTGCAAACAGTGGGCAACCCATGGAGTTTTAATTCTATGCATGTACTTATCAGAAATGTAGACATAATACATGTCTAATACATGTCTTTATTTATTATTAGATACATGTTCATTAAAATCCTTTAATAACGTGACAGGATTACACACTTCAAGTTTTATCAAAATGAGATAATTCCTTTATAGTGGAACACAAATGTAGATAAACAGACAAAACAAAAATAATGAGTCTCTGAGTTGATATACAGATCTTATTTTGACCTACATGTTCACCCATGGTCATGTGACATGTTGGGTTAAATATTAAAGGCTATTTTGTACAGCACTTTTACTCCTGGCACGGTGTGGTCTTGAGCTGCTATATCTACTGCCAAGAACCAAGGCTGAATGTCAACAGAAAGGCTGGAACTAAGCAGACCACGGGGAGTGCGTGCTAATTACAAAGGCCAACTTGAACAAAGAACTTGATCCTAAATCTTCACATGCATCAAATTCTTCCTTAAAAATGAAATCTTCCACCACTTGATATTTTCTGTTTTTAAATTTTCCTGAGGTGGTTTTCTATTTCCTTTGGCCTATTAGATATGTTTTAAGTAGCTCATAGTTTACAGTAGAGACTTTTATTGCATTTTTATCTCAGTTTATTTCCCAAATAGACTATAAAATAAGCTGGTTACATCATCAGCCTTACTTGAAAAGAGAGGAAATGGAGAAATAAATGTTGGGGCCACAGGCACAAGGAAAGAACGCTGGAACTCGGCAGAACAGAATGCGAACCCCGCCTCTGACTCCCTGGACCCTCCTCTTTCAGGTTACATGGCCCTGCTTTTCTTCTAGATAAATCCTGAAGCACTTTGACCTGTTCTACCTCAAAAAACTAAACTCAATGTGAAGATTTTGACACATTCTCCTTCTTAGAACACTGATGTCTTCTTTCACTGTGTGAGTTTCCTTAGGAATTAACATTTATATCCTCTGGATAAGACACTCCAGGGTGTGCATTACAGACGAGCAGTGATGTGCCTTGGCAGTTAATGGCACTCAGTCAAAGCTACCAGGGCATGTCGTTATTAGGTCATAATACCCACCCTGGAGTGTCTTACAGCTTAATTGTTCCCACTTCCATTCCAGAAACCAGCAAAAGACATATTTTACTAATGTTTCTGCTTTGTTAATGAGCTCAGAATGGATGAGCACATGTGCACTGCCCGTTCTGCCCATCGAACATGGACTCACAAGTAAATGCAGGTCACGTCATCCCCAATTCCAGCTTGCATATTTTGCTACAAAAAGTTTGGCACAGCTCTAATACTTCTGAAAGTGGAGATGAAGCATGCACCATCCGCCTGAATATCCAGACACTTAAAACTCATGAGGCTTCCCTTTCTGCCAATGTCCATAACATTTATTTCCTGATATAATCTGCTTTTTTTTTGCTAAAAATTTCCAGCAAAGGAGTTGTATTTTGACTCTTTTTTCATAGACTATTAGTCTGCATAGACTATTCTTTTGAATCCATAGTTAGTTGTAGCCTTAATAAGTCCTTAAAATTAGGTGCTTTTCTTACCCACATTTACTAAAAGTCTTCAATCAAAATGTAAAATACTTAGGCACCTTCAGGCCCGGATTCTCCCACCACCACGCCAAGCTCTCCTTTCAGCAAAGGAGAGGAGGACAAAGCAAAAAGCTAAGTTACAAGAAGTAGCTGAAGCAGATGGGCCTGGCTCTGAAGTACAGGCACCTCACGATAGGAGGTACTGGCTGTTCAAACAAGCACAGTGTCAGGCTCCAGATTAATGAAGAATATATAACAGGGCAGATGTCTAAGGAGGACATCTCTTGTGCTGGAGAGAAATTGGTTTTGGGTGGAGTTGTTTTGTGTTAAGCCTTACCTCCCCAATAATAAATAACATATAATGAGTAAAGAGATTGACTTAGTCATTTTGAAACTTCCCAGAAAGTCTAGTTCCCAGATGACTTCACTGGTAAATTCTACCAACACTTAACAGATAATTAAGACCAATTCTTCACAAGCTATTCCAAGATATAGAAATGAAAGGAGTACCCTCCAGCTCATACTATGAGGCCTAATTTATCCTGATGCTAAAATGAGACAAAGCTAGGGATCAAAGGAAATGTCCTCAACCTTGTAAAAGCCATCTACAAAAACCCCACAGCTGGTATTATGCTTAATGGCAAAAGACTGAATAATTTTCCCATAAGATCGGGAACCAAAAGAGGACGTCTATTCTCTCCATTTCTAGTAAACATTACACTAGAGTGTCTATGAAGGGTAATTAGGTGAGAATAAGAAATAAAAGGCATCTAGAGTGGAATGTAAGATGTAAAACTATCTCTATGCATAAATGATATAATTACGTACAAGGAAAATCCTAAGGACTCCACTAAAAGCCTGGTAGATACAATGAACAAGTCAGCCGGGCAGCAGGTGGAAGGTCAACACCTAAAAATCTGTTATACTTCCATATGAATGAAACTAACCAAATAATGTTATTTACGGTAACTCTAAAAAGAATAAAATACTTCAGAATAAACTTAACAACAAGGCACAATACTTAATAGTTTTGAAAGCTATTTGAAAACACAATTGTTGAAAGAACTTAACTCAGATCAAAATAAAAACACATTCTATATTTATGGTTGAAAGACTTAAATTAATCTACAGATTTAACACAATTTATATCAAAATTTCAGCTTGATTTTTTTTTTTTTGCAGAATTTGACAAGCTGATTCTCACATGCATATAGAAATGCAGAGCACAAAGAAGCCAAATATCTGAAACAACCTTGAAAGGGAGAACAAATTTGGAGGACTCATCCTTTCCTCCTTAGAAACTTACTAGAAAGCTACAGTGAGTAAGATATTGTGGCAATGGCAAAAGGATAGAGATAGAAATCAAGGAAACAGAATTGGGAGTCCAGAATCAAACATTTGCATTTACGATTAATTGATTTTCAACAACTGTGCCAAGCAAATATAATGGGGGAAAATAATCTTTTCAACAAATTAAGCTGGGACAACTTAAACAGCCATACACAAAAGAATGAAGCTGAACATTCTGAACACATAAGTTACCTCAAAATGGACTTAAACCTGAATATATGAAACTTTTAAAAGAAAGCAGAAAAAAAAAAGATAAAAAAATTTAAAAAAGAAAGCAGACAAAACAATCTTTTTGATCTTGAGTTTAAATAATAGCCTCTTACATGTAGTGCCCAAAACGCCAGCAACAAACGAGAAAACTAATAGATGAGCTGGACTTCATCAAAACGAAAAAGGTTTGTGCTTCAAAGACCAAGAAAGTAAAAAGACAACTTAAAGAATGGGAGGAAGTGATTGTAGATCATGTAACGGGCAAGAGACTTTTATTCAGAATATGTGACAGACTCCAAGAATTCAGCAATTAAATAACAAGGAACTTAAAAGTGATGAGGGAACAGAATAGATATTTCTTCAAAGAAGATAAACAAATGATCGCAAAGTACATGAAAAGAAAATCAGCATCATTAGTCATTAGGGAAATAACAAATCAAGACTGCAAGAGATACCCCTTTACACCCAGCAGGATGGTTCAAATAAAAGGCCGAGAGGAACAAGTGGTAGTGAGGAGGCCAAGAACTTGGAACCATTCATTCCATTCCCAGTACTGCAAAATGGCGCAGCCTTTTTGGAAAAGTTTGGAGGTTCCTCAAAATGTTAAATATGGAGGCATCAGCTGACCAGGTGGTTTTACTGTGAGATGTGTACCCAAAAGAAGTGAAAAGATATATCCATACAAAACTTGAGTCTGAATATTCAAAATGGCATTCTTCATAATAACCAAGAAGTGCAGGGGAGGTGGTGGTGGAACAAGGTCCATCAGCTGATGAATGGGTAAGTGAGAGAACAGATGTCCATAGGAATATGATTTAGTGGTGAATTCATAAAATGCTGAGACCCACTAAAGCACCCTGAGCCTTGTGAACCTGTGCTGAGTGGAAAAAGACAGTGACAAAAATATTTTGAATTGTCTAGAGCTGGCTAACCTGGAGAGACAGAAAGTAGATCTGGCTTCCCGCGGGAGAGAGGAGCTGGGGTGCAGGCAGTGATGCTGTGGGCACAGAGCTACTTCTGCAGGTGATGCAGGTATTGTAGAATTTGACTGTGGCGATGGTGTGGGGATAGTATCTATTAAAGTGTCATCTACATTGAGTGAATATACTAAGAACAACTCAATTGTGCACTTTAAGTGGCTATAATTCATGGCATATGAATGGCTTCTCAGTAAAGTAGTTTTTCCAAAAGAAACAGTGAAACGGAGGAGAACAATAAAATGGAATCACCGAGTATCAGCAGATTAGAGGCCTAGAAATTTTAAAAATACACATCTTTCTTTTGTAAGTGGAAGATGATCATAAGCATTAGGGAAACAAATAGCCATAGATAAAAGATATCGATCAAAATATATAGAAAACCAAGATGTCATAATTTTGAGTTATTAGAAAATGTCAAGAAAGATAATTCATTTAACCTTGACACTTGAATTATTTTCTTTCTTTTTTCTTTTGAGACAGAGTTTCACCTTGCTGTCCTCGATAGGGTGCTATGGTGTCACAGCTCACAGCAACCTCAAACTCTTGAGTTTAAGAGATTCTTTTGCCTCAGCTTCCCAAGTAGCTGGGACTACAGGCACCAGCCACAGAGCCTGGCTATTATTTTAGAGACAGGGTCTTGCTCTTGCTCAGGCTGGTCTCGAATTCCTGACTTCAGGCAATCCATCCCAATTTCAGGTGGAAGCCACCACACCTGGCCTGACACTTGAAGTATTGTCATTCAAAGTGACCTAAGATTCTAACAGTTTTCTGTAAGTGAACTAACATGGAGCTATAATGAATTATGTTTATATGATTATGTTATTGTGTAAATTATCTGTAATGTATTAGGTTCCAGTTCATGGAATTAAAACGTAGACAGGCATGGGAGACTCACCTGTAGACACAGACTCACATGTGAATGTATAAAATCAGACACTATGAATGCCCCTTTCTCTGTAGGAAAGAATCAGAGGCCATGTTGTTTACAGATAAGAAAATAAGAAAATGATTCTATTACTTTAAAATTTTCTTTCTTTCTTTATTTATTTTTAAGACAGTCTTACTCTATCACCCTGGGTAGAGTATCATGGCATCATCATACCTCACAGCAACCTCAGTTTCTTGGGCTCAGTCAATCCTCTTGCTTCAGCCTCCCAAGTAGCTGGGATGACAAGCACCCACCCTGACACCCAGCTGGTTTTTCTATTTTTAGTAGAGACAGGGTCTCACTCATGCTTGGGCTGTTCCTGAGCTCAAGGGATCCACCCTTCTTGGCCTCCTAGAATTCTGCTAGGATTACAGGCATGCGCCACCAAACCCAGGCTATTACTTTAAAATTTAAAAGTAAGTAAAAAACAAAACAAAACACTAAAACTGACATTTAAGAATTAACAAAACTTAAGAAGGGGCCATTTGTGTTAACTTGTTCCTATAATCCCAACACTCTGGAAGGCCAGGGCGTGTGGAACCCTTTAGCTCAGGAGTTCAAGACCAGCCCGAGAAAGAGCAAGATCTCCATCTCTACTAAAAGTAGAAAAATCAGCTTGGTGTTGTGGTGGGTGGCTGTAGTTCCAGCTACTTGGGAGGCTGAAGCAAAAGGGTTGCTCAGGCCAAAGAGTGTAAGGTTGCTGTGAGCTATGATGCTACAGCACTCTACCTAGGGTGACAACGAGATTCTGTCTGAAAAATAAAAGCCCCCAAAGAAACGAAAAACAAAACCCAGCAGTAAACACATAGTATTCAGGATTATAAGATTAAAAGAAAATAAACAAAAAGTCTAAACTGGGTTGCCTGTGGGAATGGTGATGGAGTAAGGGTAAGTGTTCATTCACCAAGGTGCTGCAACATGCAGACTTTCAGAATCATTAATGTGTTACTTTCAGGAAAGTGAAAGTACTAGAAACAAGAATAAACCAGAAAATCATGAGGAATTATTTAACAAGCAGGCAAACAAAAGCAAACCAGACCTCATCAGAAAATTAGGTCTGATGAAGTTCCTGATCTGCCCGCCACACTTTGCTTTGAGTTTTGAGTTCCACACATCTCATCTTCCAGAAATAACTCATGGAAAACGGTATCATCTAGGGTGGCAGAGAGTCTCATTAGAGCCCTTTCTCAGGACAGAGCCACACAGGAATGAGGTCCCCATGGATTTCTGAAGCGCAAAGCTTTGGGGGACAACATGAGGGAGGAACACAGCCCAGCTAGACGCCACGGCCCTCTCTGCACGCAGCCCATGGAGAATTCACTCACGTTCTCCCCTCACCAAGGGTATCAGTCCAACCGTCAGGAGCAGTGAACCTTTTTATCAGCCCCACTTGGTAATTATAAAATATTTGCAATTATACAATATGCTAATTCTTAGACATCTACAAACAGCTTAATCAATTGAGTGCATTTTATTATTTCTCGTCTAAACATTATGGACTCACATGAAGTCTCTGAGATCAGTAAATTATTCTAGATTGTTAAACTGCTGCCAAACCAATCAGAAGTTTTATTTGAATTTATTAGGCTTGCTCCATTATTTAGCCAGCAAGCTTGAGAAAAACAACAGAAACAAAGAGGCGTCCTGGAGGCACACTGGGAAGCTGGATCAGTTCCTGTGAATTACGGGGCAGAAGCCACCTAAAGTGTGGGAGGATCATGACGGACCTGTAAGCTTCACTGTCAAGTTGAAACTAATGTGAAGCTCTGTTCCTGAGGCATCTGGATTCCTTAAAAGCATGATTTCCCCTGCCATGATGTGTTTGGGTTTTCTGTGTGTGTGCACATGTGTCCCTACATGTGCATGAGCGTGGTTGTATGCTGTGCAGTGTAAGTTCGTATATGCAGATGTGGTGCAGGCTCTCCAGCAGCGCTACTGAGAAATAAAGGAATCAATATGTATTTCTTCATGCCCAGCAGCACCTACTGCATTTGAATATCCCAAAATAGACCGAGATATGACATCCTCTGCCAGTATTTATACCTGAATACATTCAACAAGAACTGTACATTCCCAAACAGAAGGCAAGACTTTTATCCACACCCAAATCTGTATCCCTCCCTTGTACTCAATTTGTTTTTTAACACAAATTTTTAGACCCCTGAGTATTCACTTGATGAACTGAGTTTTTAACAACTGAATAGTCTTTGGAGAAAACACGTTACCTTGAAACCTTCTCAGATAAGGCTAGTTTGGGATGTTATGGAGATCACCCAATTAAGTAGTTTGAAAACAGTAAAAGAAGACAAATTTAGTGCAGATTTAGCCATTAATCTTGGAGGCATAGTCTCACGGTTCCTAGGGCTAGATGTTGCTTAGTAAGTCAATTAAACTGCATTTTAAAAAACAATAAACTCAGTGTTTACATTGTACAGATCATGAAAATGTTCCTGTAGCACAAACAGAAAATGTTTTCTAATGTTCCAGTGACGGTGTTTGTAACCTGAGATGAAACTTCCAATGTCAGCATCTTACCCAGATTCGGGGAGTGCTGTATCTTTAAAACTGTACTTTGAAGGGAAGACGCCATCGCTGCGGCTGTGTTTCTTAGGCTTGCGCATGCGTGTTCATCTCTGGAGAACTTGTTCAAAGTGGAGATTTTGAACGAGAGCCTAGGATTTTTTATGTCAATGCTGCCATTCTCAGGACCCCACTGTGAATAGTGAGGCCTAAGAATACTGTTACTTGACTCATCAATTTTCATCTAATGAATATGAAGACATTGATCAAGGGTGTCAAACATGTAGGTAAACAGCAGGCGTAAATAGCCTTTATTTACATAGGAAAATGGAAAAGACCCTCCCCCACACAGACACACGAAGTAAGTTTTAAATATGCAAACGTGATTAACTGGATAAATTAGACAATTTCAGAAGACAGTAGACCCTTCCATCCACATCTTTAAATGTTACACGGAACACTGTCTGAAAATATTTTTTTGTGTGAGACACAGGCATGTTGCATTCTATTTGTGGTCAACTGTATGGCATGTCTCCTGATAATTTTTTGCTCTGTTTAGCAGATCTGAGAGACACAGCCAAATCAGAATGTTTTTGACGATTAGTTAGATGAACTGGAATGAAATGGGGATGTGTACATTTCTTTTGGTCAATGATTAAATAGAATAGTATGCTGAATTGACTCATCTCTGCCACATAATGAAAAACAAAAGTAGTATGAGTTTAAAAATAGATGCCTACACAAAACATGGTAGGCCTTATTTTAACAACAACTGCGTATAGAAGAAGAGAAAGAAAGAAGTCCTACCAATAAGCGGTGTAACCTCAGGAAAGAACTCAAACAGGAGAGAGGTGTGTGTCTCAGAAGAAAAGGATATGACGGCAGATGCATTTTTAAGGTAGGTAAATAAATATGACAGTAATAGATCTGCTAAAGCTAAATAAAAATAAGGCCTGTAAATGTCTTTCAGTTAAATTCAAAAAGATTTTAGGAAAAAACCTCTGTATTCTTTTCCAACTTTAGACACAAAGTTCGTCAGCTCACAAGTTTCTTTCCACGTTGCATCTCCATTTTGTTGAAGGGAGGTGTTTCCAAAAGAAAATTCATGCCATATTTTCTAAAAAATTTCACAAGGTAGAATAGAATATTCACGATTGCTATAGTAACCACCCCAGAACTTAACTTTTTCATGCAAGAAGTAAAAAAAAAATGTGTGAATGTAATTGATTAAAATTATTTTTATCTCAGTTATGAACCAGATTAATTGACCTACTCATACAAATAAAAATGTTAATGTGGCTTTACCATACTATATTTTGTTTGAGCAATGAAACCACTCCTCTGCTGCAAAAAGGATCAAAAGATTTATATATTCTTGTTTTGTATTTTTAACATTCAAAAAATTGTTTCTGTAAAAAGTTTTGTGTCTAGCATGCTTAAATTGGAATAGAAGCAAAGAGTTACCTAAAAATAAATATAGTTGTACTGGTTGGAAAAAAAAAAGGAGACTGACAACAAACCAATTGGATTTTGTGGGGGTGAGGAATAGGAAATAAATGTTAATGTCATAAATATTGTCTTTAAAAAATGGTGACATCTCAGTTGGTGCTTTAAGAGGTTCTTCGTCATGATCATTTCATTTTAGTTTTTAATATGATTCAAAAAATGTGTTAATTCTGGAGAAATTAACAGTTGACCTAAATTACTTTGTTAAGGTAGCCCCCAAATTAACTTGAAATGGTTAAATGGCAAAACACTGGACCACATTGTTTAGACTTTAAGTGGATACTGGCATATTCTTTTATTTGTGGTCAGTTATTTGTAGGAACACATTTAAGTATATTGTTCATTCTATTGCATAGAATGGGATCTAGAGCTTTCCATTGTCATTTTAAAATCCTAATTTAAAATACTTATAAATGTGCATGGATTTAATTAACCCCCAATAAACAATAGTTATTAATATGCTACAGTCGGACAGGATATAGACAATTAATAGAAGAGAAAACACAAAGAATTAATAATATAAAAACACTTATCTTCACTATTAATGGAGAATAACCTTAAAACAAAAATAAAATAGTTTGCAAATTTGTATGCCTTTATATACAATTGGTAGGAATATATTAAATTACCTTAACTTTTTTAGAACCATTGGACAATGTGGGTGAAGAGTTTTAAGAATGGGTCTACCGTTGGATTTAGTAATGATGCTTCTAGGAATCTATTTTAATAAAATAATTAGATACATAAAACTTGTGAACAAATATATGTAATGCAGGATTATTTTCAAAAGTGAAAAATAGAGAATGATTCAGATGCATTAGAGATTAAATAAACTACAATGTGTCGTGGTCTGAACGTACCTTCCCAAAATCTTATGTTAAAACCTAGTCACCAATATGACAATATGAGGAGGTGAGCTTTGGGAGGGGATTAGGTCATGAGGGCAGAACTCTCATAAGTAGAATTACTGCCCTCATAAAAAAGGCCTAAGAAAGCTACCTTGCCTCACCCATCATGTGAAGGCACAGCAAGCATATCATCATCTATCTATGATCCAGGACATAGAACCTCATCAGACACTGACTCGGCTGACTTCTTGTCTTGGACTTCCCAGCCTCTAGAGCTGTGAGAAATAAATTTCTGCTACATAAACATCTGATCCATGGTATCCTGTTACAGCAGCCTGAACACACTAAGATGTGGTACCCCTATAAAATAGGCTATTTTATATCTATTATGTTTCTGGAAAAATTTAAGGACATAAAAAAGCAAGAAAAAGAAAATGATACATATGAGTTAAATATCGCATTTACAAATATATGATATTCATAATTATTCATTTTATATAGAAAAAGGCTTAATGGAAGCACATCAAATATTTTTCTTCTTTTCACACTATTTGGTATTTTACCAGTTCCCCCTCCATCCCCACTGACAGAATATCGCATGTTTAGAGTCAGAAGAGAATCTAGCAATAACATTTTTTTCAGTGTACATTATATAAGTTGTAGTTTCCAGAGAAGGCAAAATAATTAAGACGCAACCACTACAGGGCAGGTCCTAAATTTACCAGTTTGGATGTACCCCACCACAAGCTAGTGTCTCAACATTTTTGCAATAGTAAGACTTTTTAGAGCAGTATTTTTCAACCTTTTCATCTCATGGTGTACTTGAACCTATATTTAAACTTCTGCAGCACACTTAAATTATGTTGACCAAAGAAAAGAGAAAAAAAAAAAAGAATATATTTACTGAGCTCTAAACTTCTTTCAAAAATAATTTACTTAATGATATTTAAAAATTTTCATGATATACCTAAGATCCTCTGACACCACACCAGTGTGTCACTGCATACTGGTGGAAAATCAGTGTTTTTAGGGGGTCTTTTTTTGCAATAGCTTTCAGAGCCTGATCCAAAATTCTTCTAGCTGTTTAGTAGCAGACACTGAATTCATGGATGAAACATTTATGTATATATATATATGTGTGATATATATACATATATATATTTACCAATAATATTAAAATCACTGGTCGATCATGTGGGGGCGGCTAAAAGAAGAAATTTGTTTTGCAATTTTCTCCTTAGGTTTTTGCATTCACAGGGCTCTTGTGATGCTGCCCATTAGTCCCCATTACCTTTGGTCTGGCTCTGTAGGCTGATTGCTTTCAATGTCCTGCAGCTGAGAAGAGGCCCTAGAGAAACATTCCAGTCATGTAGGCACCATAACTTAAAACCACTTTTAAGAACTTGGCTCCAAATCTAACTTCCTGGTTTGACTTACAACAAGATGCTTGCAGTGTATTGCCATTGCTTTCGTGAAAGATGGCAAGAGAACTATTAATGACACTAATTAAGATGTGTGAATATCATTTAGATACTCCTCCTTGTTGCTTTCCAAGTATAAGCTATGTTACCTAACACATTAATTGGTAATGATACAAGTGCACATCTTTCAACTACAAGGTCAGTTTTTAAAGCAGAGCTTTTATTATTAATGTGCTTTAAGTTTCTACACAGTCCACGTAGAGCTTCCATTAACAAACCTTACTCTGCTCCTTGGTAACCCCATTACAGCCATATGATGGCACCCCAGATACTATGGGTTGTGGGCTGGAGCATTTTAAACCTTATCCAGCCTTGAATATAACTGCATTTTTTATACACCCAGAACCTATTTGCCTTTTGCACTTTTAAATCTGCCCATTCCCTGGCCTTTTTGACTAGTCCAACAAAATCCAAGTGCTCTTTATGTGAAATTCACTGTTCATCTGTCCAGCATATCTGGCTAAAGTAAATTTTATGTCTCTAAATTATAACTTAGGATAGAAAATAAAAGTAAAATATTGACGTACACCCCCCACTAATATAAGTCCCTGCTTATAGATCTTTAGAATTTTAAATGATGTGGAATAGTAGAGCTAGAAAAATCTTTTAGTCCCAATAACTTGCTTCACAGAGAAGAAAGGAAGCCTGTGGAAATCTAAGTCACTTGACTAAAGTCTTAGCCCCAGAAAACAAATGCCCCTTGCTGGGTGTGAGAGGCCTCTGGCTACCATCAGGCATCCCTCTCTCTGACTCAGCCAGGATTAAGAAAAGCCTAGTATACCCCAGATTGTCATTCCCCTGCTTCCTATTTGATCTTAGTAAACATTTACAATTGCCATTCAGGAAACAGGAACTGGTGTTTATGAAGAACTTGGCATCAGTCAGGTGCTCTCCCATTCATGACTTCAGCTAAGTTTCACAATAGTTGTGTGAAGTGTGTATTATTATCCCTGCTCCATAACTGTGTTTCTAAGAAGGTCCTTTGATCTTAGTCATGTAGGAAAGACAATTTGATCTGGTAGAAAAGTCTTAGGGCCTTTTTCTCCACTTCCAAATACCTCTAGCAATTTCTTTATTGGAAGAGAAATTTGAGGCCTGCCTGATGTGTTTCTTTAGAGGTAACCCTTTGTTTTTCCCCATATGAGACAATTTTAGGAATCTTGTTTGACTTCATATTTAAATACTGTCCTCATATATGTTTATGCAAAGTATTTTCATTCATTTTTACCTGAGCTCATTGGATCAAAAGACATAGGTCTTGAATTCAAGAAAGTTATTGTTGCTTACAGTTTATTACTGCATTGGTTAAGGCCCATTTTGTCTCTAATTCAAGCACATTACTTGTATTCAGGTTAGTTTTTTTCTTTTTCCTTTCTTCTTCTTTTTTTTTGGAGACAGACTCTAACTATGTCACCCTCAGTAGAGTGCTGTGGCATCACAGCTCACAGCAACCTCAAACTCTTGGGCTTAAGCAATTCTCTTGCCTCAGCCTCCCAGTAGCTGGGACTAAAGGCACCTGCCACCATGCTTGGCTATTTTTTTGTTGTAGTTGTCATTGTTATTTAGCAGGCCCGGGCCAGGTCTGAACCTGCCTGCCTCGGTGTATATGGCTGGCACCCAAATCACTAAGCTACAGGCACCCAGATGGTTTTTTTCTTCTTCAGAGTCCTTGGCCATCATCTTCACTCATTACTTCTTTTGTATTTATCCTTTTCTTCTGCATTTTTGGAAAGTACAGAATTCTGGTCCATATTCATATTTCAGTTTTGCACAACATCAGTTCTGTTCTTTACTGCTCCCCACCGATGCCAGTTTTGTAAGCGGTACTCTGCCTTAATCTATCCAGCTCCTTTTCCTCTCAGCAGCTTCTCCTTAGTCTCACAGCTCCTGATTCACAAACATTTCCCATTGTATGGAAGATACAGAGCAGGTTCCCACATGATAAGAATTCTGGTGAACTCATTTCCAAAGATGTTTCTTCAGGATGATGTACGATTTAGTCTATGTTGTATCCTTCTCTTTCCTTTTTCTAGATCAGGGGAACATATATGTGGTCCTGGTGGTTGTCAATGGACAGGTTCGAGGTTATCCTTGGTCCTTCTACTCACTCTCCAGTTGGACATTAACAGAATCCTTCGTGTCTCAGATCTGCACCCAAAGCACACTTTGACAAGGTCAGTGCTTAATCCAGTTTTTAGTGTCTAGCTCTGTTTCATATTTGCACAGTAAAGATGAGGGTCAAGTGCTTCTTGTGCTTCTCCCTTCTTTGGGAGGGCATGTGCTTCTTGTAGAAAGCATGTTTCATATGATTAAACTAAATTCTGCAGAACTTGAGAGAATCATAGTTAGGTGAAGATACCCCCAAATTGACTCAGAATACATTTAAGGTGATATGAACTTAACTTGTTGAAAGACTCTGGGATGACAGTCATCGAAATAAGGACATGGAAAAATTGAACAACCTTGCAGGTTTCTTTCTTTCCATCCACTCTGCTTTATTAATTATAACTAAGCCTCCTTTGGTCCAGGTGCCACTGGCTTTCTCCTTTCCTCTCCTGTTTCTCTCCTAAAGTCCAACAAAGAGCTTAAAAGAGAATTGGGTGTATACAGCATTCAGGAGGTCACCTCAGAAGTTGCACCTGTGCGTCTCAGAGGGACAGCAAATTTCAAGGTTAAAACTTCAGATTCAGAATGTTGGTGGCAGAAGCCAGCAGTGGGGGAGGCGTGAAGCTCCAGCCTGGCTTCTCTGGGAGACAGGCTTTCTTCCCCAAGCAGCAAAGTCTCGGAGTGCTTCTGATTATATTTCTCTATTCCTCTCTACAGGTTTTGTGGTTGGTGGAATTTTCTTCGAAATCCTGGCATCGAGCGCAATGTCACTCTTGGTGTTCCATTTTCTTGGACAATTTTCATCCTTTCTGTGTCTTCGAAAGTATTTTGGAAGGAATGAGAAGAAGAGCTGCCTCTGAAACTGCGAAGCACATGCCATGTTAATTCTAATTTTACTCCCAAATCACTCAATTCAGTTGCGCAGATAAATGAATTGCCACAAACTATTTACAGAAGCAAATTGAGAACAACCCTCTCTCATCTTCACCTTACTATATCCTGAATCAAATCTGCTC
The DNA here is from genome assembly GCA_963574575.1 of Galagoides demidoff. Taxonomy (NCBI): domain Eukaryota; kingdom Metazoa; phylum Chordata; class Mammalia; order Primates; family Galagidae; genus Galagoides; species Galagoides demidoff. The sequence continues at coordinate 93,222 of CAUYQV010025034.1, read as the reverse complement.
AGGAACAAATCTGGTTTTAGTTGTTTCTTCTTTGGTAGGAAATCATGTCAATATGTTAACTTTCCACGTATATTAATCTAAAGCTTACTCCTAATTAAGCAATAGCTATAAATTAAAGGAATTTAAAGCGTCACTGCACAGGTGGTGGAGGTGTTCCTCTAAGCTGAAGCCCTGTGGGAATCGTAACCCACGTTATGTAACAGGCAGCCCCGCTTTCCCTGGGAAACCTGGCTGTTGTTTGCATCGAGTTGGCCATTTATTCCCATGTCTGCATTTTAAACTCTCTTTTATTCCAGTTATAGGTAACAACGTAAATATAAGACAAACTCATAAATTGTATTGGTAAAAATTATGTGTGTTTCTGGGTTTCAACAAAACATGTGGTCAGATCTCTCAAGTTATATACGGGGTCACCTGGCATGAAGAGTTAGGTGAATTCCTTTCCAGACTCTTAGCCATAAGCAAGTAGCAGCCAACCTGGCTATAAACACCCACGGAGAAAGTAGGACCCCTGGGATGGTAGCACAGGAGGGCATGGTTTTCCAAATGATGGATATTGTGTCATTGGGGGCAACAGGAAACAAATTCAATGATACAGTCACAGTCACAGTCTTCACATCTTTACAGGTGAAATCCAAGGTGGGAGAGGAGCACCACGACTGCATCATGTGGCCAGGTGGGTGGGCATTGACCAACTGGAGTCTTCCTGTTTGTCGATATTGTTACATGATTGTCAACACAAATGAAAAATAGACTTCTACTGCACCGAGGATAAGGAGGATGTTAGGCCCGTCCTCCTCTTCACAGCTCAGCTCTCAGGAGGAACTCTGGGCTTCACCCTGGTGCCATTCAGAACAGTAAGGACGTAGGTAGAATTTATCCAGGCTAGGTCGTCAGGAAGTGAGACCCTAGAAGCTGTCAGATGTGGGCAGCCATCATACAGGATGCTCCTGATAAGATACACACCTCCTAGACTTGAACTAAATGGTCTGCAGGATGCCTTTAAACTCTAAGCTTCTGTGACTTCAGTATTATCTTACTGATTCATTGGCTTTTCTTTACTCTCTTTTCTATCAAGTAGGTTTCACTAAAGAGAAAAAAAAATGATGCTGATCGATTATGTAAGTGGTAAAAAAAAATCCAAATAGTGTATTTCAAAGTATATTAATCCCCATGAAGTTGTCGAACTAGAAAATAGGATGAGAGAAACAAACCCAGCGTTCTGAAATTTTCCAGTTACAAAATTGCCAACTGTGGAAGATTGTATTTATTTGTTTGGATTTTTGTGGGGCTTCTTTTGTTGTTATTATTGCTGTTTTAGCAAGTAGACCTTTATTTTCAGGGAATTTCTTAAATAGAAAGAGCACGATATCACTCAACTTCCCTCCTCCTTTCTCCGTCAGAGGATAAAGAACTAACCCCTAATCCAAAGAGTATTTTGCAGGTGATGCACATTTTCAACATTCCACAACGCAAAGAGATGTTGGGATCAATGTTTTAAATACAAAAAAGCTGACAACTGCCAACAAAACAAAACATTCCTCTATGGTGTCTTGCTCCACGTGGGAAAAGAAATGCTCTGACGATACGGCACTCCGGTTACGTTCAATGAGATTCCCCCTCCCAGCCTCCACGGAGGTCACAATCACGCCTTCGTCTTAATCGTATACCACCCGGATGTGAAGTTCCAGTGCTGTGGATCTTCAGCAGTATTCCCCCAAACTTAAATTTGGGGAAAACTCTTAATAATGAGAAAGTCAATTCATTGTTTCTTCCATTTCGACACATTTTCTCGTTTTTCACTCTTATTGAAGATGGTGAGCTACAAATAGTGAAAGCAAATGAAAGCAGATTTTCATATACTCACCTGGCTGGGAAACAAGAGTGTCCATCTGGGGAAACTGTGGGACAGAAACACATCCTCTGTCCCAGGCGCTCAGGTGTGAAGTTATCTTTAGGATCATCTAAGAGGTTCGGCCCATATGGTAGGCGGAATAACTCTATCGTAAGAATTTCTGCTGCCCAGTGTCTAGAGCCTGTGACTGTGTTACCAGAAGTGATTAGCAGCGTGTCTCAGAGAGGGAGAAAATAGCTCGCACCGTTCAGATAGGCACTGCCGCCTCATGTTAATCCTCAAAGGATTTTTCCCAGTTGTGGTCAGAGAAGGAGATGGGGGCAAGGTTAGAAGGACCCTGAGCTGCTGGCTGTAAGGATGGAGTAGGGGGTGGTGGGAGCCACAAACCAGGAACTGTGAGCCGTCTGTCGAGGCGGGAAAGGCCTCCAGAAGGAACACGGCCCTATTGGCATCTTCATTTTAGCCCAGGGAGAGCCATGCCAGACATCTGACATACACAACTGCAAGATAATCAATCAGCATCATTTTAAAGCACAGAGGTTTTGTTATGGCAGCAATGGAATCTAATTGCAGTGGAACCCACGCAGTACAAATACAGAGCCTAAGAAAACTGGCCCTGACAGTTGCAACCAGGAGCTTGAACTCAGACCTGCTAACACTTAATCCACGTAGACTTCCCATTTAGAGATTCTGTGCCTAACACGAATACTTTTTAGTACCTGGGAGAAGCAAATGAGCAGCTTCTACTTCTTAGTTAATTATTCTAGCTCAAATTGATTTCCAAGGCATAAGTTTAGACAAAATTTCCCTCGGCAAACAAATGATTGAATGTATGGTTTGCAGAAGAAAGTACACACATGACTTAAAGGTGGCTATTGCTTTCTTCACTCTGAAAAAAAATAGAGCTCAGTACTGGTAACTCTTCCCTTTGCCTGACTCTTTGCTTCTCAGCACTTCTTTCAAACTTTTCTCCACTCTGCCATGAATTCTCTAAAAGGGAAGCAGCAATAGAAATTTGTCTTTGTTTTCCTAAGATCTAGAACAATTTCTGACATCTAGAAGTACTTAATAAATATCAAACAAATCATCAAATACAGTATTTACTTAGCAAATACTTAGTGATTCCTCTTACCCATATTTTGGTCTGATACAGTATAAAAATAACCAAGAAACACTCCCTGTTCATCAAGAGCACATAGCCCAGTCAGTGAGATGCCTACTTTAGCAAATAATCAAAATGCAAAGTGAGAAAACTGTTGTAGAGATCAGGAACATACCGCAAGACTCAGACGGGAAGGATACATTCTACCTGGCAGTTCAGGTTAGGTTAAGGATATCCCTGGAATAAACAGCTCACTTTTAAAATGCCATTCGACAGCACTGCCCAAGGATTCTTGGTTTCTTAAATCACTTACTTGATTGCTCTCGGTTTGGCCAATCAGGGTCCTAACTACCACTGGTCATGACAAACTGTTCAAGTTGTCTGCTTGGGGCTTCACAGAGTCGTGAAAGCCAACCAGTAATAGGACCCCAGAAACACTGCTCCTTAGGGCTGATGGACCTTTCAGTTATTTCAGATGGGTGCTGGGACAAAATGCATCTCCTCATGTTCCAAAATGAGCATCTGCCTTCTTCCACAGTCTGACCATCCTGCACTGAACGCACTTCATTGACTGTGGCTCTCAACTGAGGTGGGCAGGCAGGGCTGGGAGTAGATTTTTCTCCCTGTGGGATGTTGGACCATATATCTAGAGACGTCTTTGACAGTCCTGACCTGGGCGGTGCTTCCGGCATCTGGTGGATCGAGGCCAGAGCTGCTGCTAAACATCCCTCTGCACGAGACTCCCCACCTGATGGAGTCGTCCACCCAAAGTTTCAACAGTGCCGAGGCTGAAAACCCTTCCCTAAGGTTTGTGCTCTACAGCCCAAACAGAATGATAGAAGTGTAGTCGTTGATATGAACATTTACTTAATGTGGTTTATTTACAAAACTGACATTGGGGTTTAAAGGAAGCTGATTTTCAGTTTAATCTGTAGATTTCTCAACAGATCATCAAGGTATTCAGATGGTGTGTGTTTTATGTCATTTCAGTGTCACCTACTTATTGAGTGCAATGAACACTATTCTGGTGAGGGGCACACTGAAAGCCCTCACTTAAGCACTATGTGAGATAGCCATGTAATAAGATCACTTGTACCCTCTTTTAATGTTTTCAGATTAAAAAATATATGTGTATGTATCAGCTAGTGAGGAGACTCTGCAAGAGCTGAACTGTCAGGATGCTCAATGCCAAGTACAGGATAATTTAGTGAGCACGCTCTACAAAGTGGTTCCGATGCCCTCCAGGCAAGAGGCTTATTGACTTTAAACCTTCACTCCTCTTCACAGGATTCAGCTTGTGACATTGTGCCAACTTCCGCAGCTTCTGGAAAAATATCCTGCTAAAGAAAAATTTGTATTCGTGGTTCTGAATTAAGAATTCAGTTAATGAAAGGGGAGGGCAAGGTACTAAGGGTTTCTCGTCCACGCTTGTTCTCTCTCTCTTGCTCTTTTTTTTTTTTTTTATGACACACACTTAGTAACAAGTGAGCTTCATTCCAGAATAAAATGTCAAACCCAAAGTGAAATACTATCTATAATAAATGAGCCTCCCCGTGATAATCATGTAGCACATTTTCTTAGGTAATAAAGTCATTGTGTTTCACATGGCTTTATTCTGCGAGGCAGAGAAGAGAGGGGGAAGTGGTTCGTAGTTTGCGCTTTGCTTTTTTATTTTTTTTTTTGTTTTTTGATGGGTTTCTTTCCATTCGTCTTGTGCCAATTGTAATGTTTTATGATTATTCATGATTTAGACAATGGTGCTTTAGGCAGTCAATAGCAATTATGCTTGTTGAGAAGAACATATAATTCAAATTAGACCAATATAGATTTTTCCCCCTTACTTTAATGTTTAGTTACCCAGTTAGATTTACACTGAGTATACAACATTTAATAAATGATTTTCATTAAAGCCTAACTGACATTTAAAAGTAGTGTGGTTTGTGTTGTTAATACAGAGGAGTAAGACAAATACTAATCCACTTACATGTTTATCTGTTAAAATTAAATGCTTCCAGGTTTTACAGTATGTGATATATTTGTACTTTGGCCCGAAAATGATAACTTTGAACATTAGCCGGCAAGTGTGTAAAAATCAGCAAGCTGTAGGCATCTAAATAATTTGTCTTAATGAAAACTGAATTCAAGGACGGTTTTGGTTTGTAGTTCTTAAGTTTAGTAATATTCAGAGTGAAATTTTGAATACGTGTTATTTACTATTCAGAAATTAAAAACTGGAATCAGTAATGCCACAAAAGTGAAATGAAAGGTTATAGTATGTGTTATTGGCTAAATTAGCTTCTCCAAATTATAAGTTGGAGCCCTAACCCTTGATGTGACAGTGTTTAGAAATATAACATTTGAGGAAGGTCATCAAAATTAAAGGAGGTTATAAGGGTAGGGCTGTCATCTGATAGGATGGCCGTGTAAGAAGAGGAGGAGACATTAGAGCTCTCTTTCTGTGTGTGCACAGAGGAAAAGGCCCGTGAGGACGCAGTGAGAAGGCAGCTGCCTACAAGACAGAAAGAGCCCTCAGCCAAAATCAACCCCGCCTACACCTTGGTCTTGGACTTTCAGCACCAGAACTGGGAGAATAAAATTGCTGCTGGTTAAGTCACTCTGTGTGTGGTATTCTGTTGCGGAAGCCTGAGCGTTTTAACTCAGTGGGTTTTTAAATAACCTCTCCATGCCTGGTCAGTTGATCAACCATGTTGACCTTTCCACCGAGTTTTAGACTGTCTTAAATTTGGATGAGTGTCACTGCCCTTTCAGAAAAAAATCGAGTTCACTTCTCCTGGACCAGGTCAGCAGGGGTCTATAGAAGCCCACACTTCTGCCTGGTGATGCATGTCCCAAACAATTGTCTCTACTGTCACCAATGCACATGAAGCATTTAACCAAGAAGCACTAAGAACTTTTCTGACACAGTTAACCTTAATGAGCAGAGACCCTAGAATTACCCAGTTAAACTCCCTCCTCCATGCCCAGGAGCAGCAGAATCGAGTAGAAAGACTGGCGTCCATGCCAGGCGGGCGTGAGAGTGCAGCCCGGCTCCAACACGCAGGTGCGTTGGGCTGGGGACTTGGTGTCCCTGCATTTCACTGTCCTCACTGATAAAGGAAATATTAATAATAAAACTGGCCATTAATAACAATAATATGTTGATCACTGGTGTCTTATAGGAATTAGTGATAATAACTAGAAGCATTTAGCATAGTGCCCGGCAACATATCCCCCTTCTAGGAAAGTAGAGGCCACGCTTCCTGTGATGGTGCTGAAGACGACGATGAACCTCTCTGCATGTGAGAAGGCTCCAGACTAGAAAATCATAAAACTGTAAGGTGTATTCAGAGATGGCCCCAAAACTTAGGGGCTAGTGACTAAAATCTTTGATAATTTTGCAAAATTGGAAGACCTGAGAGGTTTTATTATACCACTCAAATACATTTTAATGCTTTATACTACCCTAATCTGGATTTACCTAGAGCAGCTGAGTTGGGGAAGGGGCTGTGTTCGTCTGTTCCTTTGTTTTTTCGCTTCACAATGTACTTTTGTCTCAACATGTCGCTCAGACTGGGATGATCAGGTGATGGTCAAGCTGATGATAACTGGTCAGATCCTGGATTTATTTGGAAAACAAAGTCAATAATATTTACAAATAAACAGGACATGGGATGGAAGAAAAAGCATAGTTAAGGATAACTTGACTTTGGCCAAAAGAACGGGGAGGATGGAGTTCACATAAACGGAGACGGAGAAGATATGGGGAGGAAGGTCTGGGATTCAGTTTAGGACATGAAAGTTAAAATAAAGTTGTGTTTAAAAATGAAAAGCAGTTTGGTTCTGCAGCTGCAGAGTGTAATATAAACTCTGAAGAGACAAGCAGAGGGCAGGCTGTCAGGTCATAAGGAGGAACTTGGATGGGACCTCATAAATAATGGTTTATAGGGAAAGATACGGCAGACCAAGTGCTCGGGAATTAGTTCACTCTAGTATTTTCTTTGAGGCCAAATCACGAGCTTCTTAATAACGTTATATTTTCTTTCCAAATTGTTATTGCTAATTTGTCTTGTTGTGGCTGTTATCATTATTCCATACTCTCTAAGAAAGAACTTTGCCTATTTAACAATTTTTATGAGAAAATAGATGTATTGACATACTTTTTGTGCCTGATCGCACTGGATGACTTCACATTTCCTCACACACAGCATATCACAAATTATCTCAGAGGGATATGGCAAGAATTAAATTTCTCAATTTTATAACCGCATCGAATATTATAAATGCATTTTTAAATACAAAATGATAATAATTCCACAAAAATATCTGACCTACTTGTAGACTGGGATCGTGTGAAACTGAGAGAGAAACTGAAATGTGATTGAAGGGGGCAACAGGATGGGGGGACGAGCACTAACCTGTCAGGGTGCAGACGCCACCTCTCCTACGCTGCTGTCCAGGCAGGTTTGAAGGGGTCTCATTTCTCTTGCAATAATGGTACAGATACCTTAGAAATTCTGATATTTCCTCACTCATTTGCGGTATTGCTACAGCATTTTGAATAAATGAAAGGATAACAGTTTATTCAATAAAAGTCATGCCTTGGGTGGCCACATGATTGGGTCTTAGTCTAGGATAATATCTTTGTTTCTCATCTGTTGGGAAAAATTAGTGACAGAAATTGAGCAGCAGTTATTTGTGAAGAGAAATCATCTATATTTGCAGCTAAGAACATATTTTCAAATGTACACATCATAATGAATAATAAACAAGCTAGGGCTGTTTGCAATGTAGTATCACATTATAAAAATAACCATAAGACATGGGGAAATTTTGAGGAAATAACAGAACCAGTAGAATTATTTAGCTTGCAAATTAAAGGGGCCTAGGTTCATCTTTAATTCTTTCCTCTCATTCTGACCTCTGAGCAATCGGCAAATTCTTTGCACTAAATATCTAAGAAATTAAATATTCTTAATTTGCAATAATCCCTTCTGTCTATAGCAAATTGAATCATGGTATCCTCCTAGGAGTAGAGGTCTTTCAGGGAAACAGGACCAATAGTTTATACATATATCTATCTATTAATGTAAAGAAATTGGTTCATGCAATTATGTGAACTAGAAAATCCAGAACGTACAGGGCAGCCTAGAAGGCTGAACACTTGGACAGAATTTCTAGGCTACTGTCTGGAAACAGAATTTCTTCTTCCTGGAGAAACCTGTTTTCACTCTTAATGCCTTCAGCTGATGGGCTGAGGCCCACCACATCTTTACATAATGTCAACTGGTCATAGATGTTAGCCACATCTGCAAAATACCTTCATAGCAACACCTCGATTAGTGTTTGGTTAAATAACTGTGCACTATACACCTGCCAATTTGACATATGTTATTAACCAACACACTTCTACTTCAGACAACTTAGGTACCTCTCATTGAATCAGAAACTAAATCCAATCTAAGGAACATGGTATCCAAGGCCTTTCCTGAGCTGACCACTTATGTTCCTTCCAATTTCACCTTCATTCACATTCTTTCATCTTTTCAGATGACTCACCACATTTTCTGCCCCGGGGAGGACTTTTCACAGCACTACACTTTTACTCAGACTGAAGTGCAGGGCCCCTGCAAGGAGTGAAGCTCCCTGCTTGAAATGCAGGAGTGATATTTGCTCCTAATTGTAGCTGCCTATTACTACCAAGCCCAGCCCCAACATCATATTTAATATTACAACTTGTTTTGCCTGATGGGATGTGAGGAAAAGTGACATAGGACGGGAGCTCTGTGACCCTTTGTGTGACTCCTCATCCTCCCCAGCTCTTCCCCTACTGCCATGAGATTGGCAAGTCCCGTCACCTTGAGTCCTGGAGTGACGAACTAGGCACAGAACTGAAGCAAAGTGAAACAACAAAATAAAACAACAACAAAAACTAAACTAAAATGCAAAAGAGAAAGACATGTACAATCCGTAAGAGATATTTTTTCCTTATGAGCCACTGAGGTTTGGTATCGTTTTCACACCTAGTGATAACCTAGTGAAAGCTGATTGACATAAGCAGACACTCATGTGTTTGATAAATGAAAACATAAAGGAATGAATAAAGACGTTTCAAGGAACGTCTCTTGAAATGCTTTGTGTGTGTGTGTGTGCGCGTGCGCCATTTTCTGACCATTGAGGTTCCATTCACCCTGCAAGGAATAGCTCAATAGCCATATCCTTTTATTTCCAACTACAACTGATATTTTGCTAAGTCTCTCTGTCCAAAAGTCTTTTGCATTTAAGATGCTTTCCTTCCAGTAGGTATTTGGCAGCAAAACCTCTTGTCAAATAGAAGCATTCCTGTCTGTGTCTCAAAATACATATTAAGTTCATTTTTTTTAATTTCTAAGACTAGTCTGTCTCAGAGTTGTTAGCTTTTGACTGTGTCTTCATTGAATCACCCGCACAGCAATCACGGGCATTTGGTAAATGCATATTGGAGGTGAAGTCAGAATGTTTTTTGGAAATATGACCTTGTATAGGGGGGTGGCATGTGGCTATCCTTCAGTGAAAAGTCCAAGAACCTTGGGTTAAATGCAAAGGATGCATCCACCAATGATATTTCAGTGGGCTGTAGAAAAATTCTGAAGTTAAACCCAATCATCAAAAACGAGGTTATACGTATTTTCTTTGATGAGACAGTTTACCTACAGCAATGAGTAAAGTTTCTATTGAGCACATACTGGGTGCCTGCCACTTTAGTGATATTACCTCTTACAATATTCCAGGTACCGTATTTTTACGTATTTGTAAAATGATGCTTAGAAGGATTGAATTATTTTCACATAATCACTCTTCTAGAAAGTGGTAGAGCAAGAAATTAAGCCCAGGTGTGCTTCAATCCACAGCGCAAACTTTTACCACACTGCTTCCCTAAAAAGAAGATTTAGAAAGATCTTTCTGAGCTCTGAGCTTTGCACACAGTAATTCCCCTCAAAGGAAAGCTTGCCCTAGCCAAGTATCCACTGACGTCCCAGAAGGCATTGCTCCTGCCCTAATCATCTCACTTGGGGGTAGGACAAGAAGTAAGAATCCCCAGCAGAAAAGGTGACTCTACTGAGACAGAAAGTCTCAGGAGCTGCCTGAGGCTTGGGGGGGTGAGAATGGAAAGTAATTGTAAACAAACATGAGGGATATTTGGGGAACAATAAAAATGTTATAAAATTGGATTGTCGTGATAGGGCACAACTCTAAAAATTTTACCGTACATTTATGGGTAAATTTTATAATACGTAAATTACATCACAATTAAGCTGGTAGAAACAAAAAACGAACCATAGCAGGTGTTATACCTACATGGACACACAGGTAAGTGTACAGTGTATATGTTGGCCAATGACAGACCACATATATCAGGGTGGTCTCATAAGATTATAATGCCATATTTTTAGTGTACCTTTCCTATGCTTACAAATGTAGAGGTACACAAATATTTACCACTGTGTCACAGTCGCCTACAGAGTTCCGTGTAGCCTCATGCTGTACAGATTTGTAGCTGTGCCCTCCAGCCTTGGTGTGCGGCAGCCTGTACCACCTAGGTTTAGCCTAAACATGTTTGCACAACAATGAAATGGCCTGGCTACACAGTCCTCCCAACATACCCCCATCATTAAGCAGTGCATGACTGTATGGAAACAGTCTCTGACTTACAATGGTCTGACTCACAGTTTTTCAACTTTAAGGCGGTGTGAAGGCAATATGTATCCACTAGAAACCAAACACAGAATCTCGAATTCTGGTCTTTTCCTGGGCTAGCAGTCCATCTGCCCTGTGACACTCTCTCCCAGAATGGGGCAGCAGCACCCAGCTGCAGCTCCATCAACCCCAAGATCACAAAGGTAAATGATGACCCTGGACAGTGGACTATGTGGCCAGACCCTAGCACCATTAAAGTACACAAGGTTAGGGGTACTAAATGCATTCTCAATTTAGGGTATTTTTAGCTTATGATGGATTTATCAGATGTAACCCCATATTAAGCCCAGAAATATCTGTACAAATGTATACAGGGTGGCCATAAAGTTTGTGTGCAATTTTAAATTGCACACTGCACACCAACTTTATAGCCACTCTGTGTGTGTATGTATATATATATGTAAATATGCATATCTACCTCTATGTATTCATATACATATACCGTATAAATGCATAAATAATCAATGATAGCACTTTTTCCAAATACCATTTGAGCAACCTTTTCATTGTAATAATGAGTATGATAATGACAAAGTATCTGTATTTATTTCTAGTTGTACAAAAAAGTCTCCCGTGTTCTACTGTGTAGTTAACAAAGCTGTTTTCCTAAATGTTCTCAACTCATAATTTTTGCTGGACCAAAGTCTAATTTAAGACAATGAGTAAGTTTATTTTCTGCATGACAGAATCATGAATGATTCTCAATTATCTCTGCTTATGGAAGGTGCTGGCAAACTGAGCATTTCATACTCACACCTAATTTCCAGTTCTCATTTGAGATAGTAAAGTGTTGCCCTATGGGGCACATGAATCTGGAGAACCTGTTGCCTTGTACTCTACTGTCTGAACCGTAAGTGCAGTGTAGGTTAAATCTCACGGCCAAGGCTGGGCAGGATGGCTCACACTTGTAATCTTAGCTTTCTGGTTGAGATGGCTTAAGCTCAGGAGTTTGAGACTAGCCTAAGCAAGAGTGAGACCCTGTCTTTACTAAAAATAGAAAAATTAGTCAGACAAGGTGGCACATACTTGTAGTCCTAGGTACTTCAGAGGTGGAGGTAAGAAGATTGCTTGAGCCCATGAGGTTGCTGTGAGCTACAATGTCAGGGCACTCTACCCAGGGTGACAAGTGAGACTCTGCCTCAAAGATAGATAGATAGACAGATGATAGATAGACAGATAAACAAATCTGATGGCCAGAAAAGTGCTCTGTGCTTCATCAGTTAACATTTCACCCATATTTTTCAGTGACTATTTTTTTTTTTTTAGCATTTCACATAGCAATGGATCAAAACAATACATCTCTCTTTAGCCAAGGCCAGTATGAGCCATGTGAGAGTCATGGGCAGGCAATTAATTTAGTACACCTTACGTGATATTCTTTAAATATTTTTTAACAGTTAGTTAGCAGAAAGGCTAAGAGCTGTATGGAGAACCCAAATTAAAAATCTCTTTTACCTCACTGCCGTCTTCTTGGATCGCAGATCAGATCACACATTCTACTGAGGGAAAAAAAAAGTATGTATTTTAAATTTAAAAGTCTTTGCAACTAATCTAACCAGACCCTTGTTTCTTTAAATTAGTTAAGTGATCAACTATTAATACCGTCTTGGAGTGTGCCAGTGGGGAAGTCACACTCAACCCCTAATGCATAAATAATGTCTTCCTTTCAACAACCAGTCCTCAGGAAGATCCCGCCACACGCATTTCCCCTCTTTGTTACTTAGACAAGTAAAGCACCCCTTGTAGATGCTGGACACCTCTGCCAGCTTTCTCCAAGGTCTGCCTTCTGTCTTAGCTCTAATTTTATTAGACTTGAGTTACAAATAAAATTCTGTGTCTATCAAGTCTAAAGAGAATAGAAGTTTAAGGCAAAAAGTAATAATCCATTGCCAAGTTCCAAAAAGTCTTGCCTTGCTTTCTTAATTCTGTGACTGTGCTGAATAGGGAATTTGCAGAAGGCAACTAAAAGAAAAAGAAAGAAAAGCAAAGGAGTTGGGAAGACAATCAGTCCTCCGGTGGCTAAATATTCCTTGTCAGTAATATTATATTTTCCTGCTGTTGGCATTTTGCATTCATAGATCTATTGATATTGCATCATTTCCTGCCCTGTACATGTTGAAAACAGGCCTACGTACCTGTGTACCTGACAGTTATGGGTGAAAATGACCTTTGAAGAAAACTAGTGAATTAAACTATTAATCAGATTGTCACACTGTGTTATATTTATTTTCTGTATACACAAATATGACATCAGTTGGTTTATTTTAAACAGTTTTAATTTGTGACCCAATCCAAAAGGCTTACATTTTGTCATATCTGTCTCTCCTTGTATTATTTCAAGTGCCATGTGGGGTTTTATGTTGACTAACGTGCAGTAGCAGATGTCAGTATGATCCAGACCTGGAATGATACTGGGCTCCACATTGTTTCCTCTGCTGCTTGCAGTTCGAGGTGGACCTAATCGAACCAACTCTGCCGATCAACTTGACTGCTTCACAGCCCCTGAAAAGCTGACCCACTTATTTCTGTAAAAGGGGAAGTTTAAAACCTGAGAACATGTAATACTCTGCTAAGTGAAATTAGAAAGCGCAGGTTTTGTAGAGTAGTGAATGCATTTGAAGTCTTCCCACTGTTTACTGTTTCAGGTTATAATTCTGAGATTTTATGCGTGACTGTTGAACCCATTTCTGTCATCTCCCTCCCATTTAGCTGTGTGGGAAAGCCACATGAAGTTGGAGTTGCTAAAGTTAGCCTATCAACCCCCTGTTTTCATTTTAGGGAAGAAGGTGAAGAACAAAAAAATCTGCAAATAATGGATTTGTTATTGTTTTGGAATAACATGTTTATTTATTTGCAATATATGGGTTTTTCCACTCCTGACATATTCCCGATCCTTTACTGCCAAAAGACTATGTAAGGATGAGAATCAACATGTGAAATCTAATCTACATGTCAATCAAAACTTTAATATGGTTGTATAATAAAGTTTCCATTAGCATCAATATGAATTAGACATGTTATTTTGAGAAAAAATATGCTTTTAAAAATCTAATAATCCTTTTCTTCCCTAATTGTGATGGCTAAGACTTTCATTACAATGTTAAAAAGCAGTGGAGACAATGGACAACCTTGCCTGGTTCCTGATGTGAGTGGAAATGATTTCAATTTAACTCCATTTAATCAGCCATCACAATTAGGGAAGAAAAGGTGATCGAGGGTATCAATATAGGGTCAGACGAGATCAAACTTTCACTCTTCCCAGATGATATGATTGTATGTCTGGAAAACACGAGGGATTCTACTTCGGAACTCTTAGAAGTGATCAAGGAATACAGCAGCATCTCAGGTTACAAAATCAACACTCATAAATCTGTAGCCCTTATATATACCAACAATAGTCAAGTTGAAAAAACAGTCAAGGACTCTATTCCATTCACGGTAGTGCCAAAGAAGATGAAATATTTCAAAGTTTACCTAACAAAGCACATGAAAGATTTCTACACGGAGAACTATGAAACTCTAAGAATAGAAATAGCTAAAGATGTTCACGAATGGAAAAACATACCATGCTCATGGTGGGGAAGAATCAACATTGTTAAAATGTCCATACTACCCAAAGCAATATACAGTTTTAATGCAATCCCTATTAAAGTTCCACTGCCACACTTTAAAGATCTCAAAAAAAAAACACTTTGTTTTATATGGAATCAGAAAAAACCTCGAATAGCCAAGACAGTACCCAGAAATAAAAATAAAACAGGAGGAATCATGCTACCAGACTCAGACTATACTATAAATTGATAGTGATCAAAACAGCATGGTACTGGTATAAAACAGAGAAGTAGATGTATGGAACAGAATAGAGAACCAAGAGATAAACCCAGCTACTTACCATTATTTGATCTTTGACAAGCCAGTGAAAGACATTCATTGAAGAAAAGATTCCCTATTTAGCAAATGGTGCTGGGTGAACTGGCTGGTGACCTGTAGAAGACTGAAACTGGACCCACACCTTTCACCATTAACTAAGATAGACTCTCACTGGATTAAAGATTTAAAATTAAGACATGAAACTATAAAAATACTAGATTAAAGTAAAGAACAAGTGATCCCATCTCAGGGTAGGCAAGAGACTTGAAGAGAAACTTCTCTAAAGAAGACAGGCACACAGCCTACAGACACATGAAAAAATGCTCATCATCCTTAATCATCAGAGAAATGCAAATCACAACTACTTTGAATATCATCTAACTCCAGTAAGATTAGCCCACATCACAAAATCCCCAAAGCAGAGATGTTGGCGTGGATGTGGAAAAAAGGCAACACTTCTACATTACTGGTGGGAATGCAAACTAATATGTTCCTTTTGGAAAGACGTCTGGAGAACACTTAGAGTTCTAAAAATAGACCTGCCATTAGATCCTATAATTCCTCTACTAGGTGTATGTCCAGAAGTCCAAAAATCACATTATAACAAGGATTTCTGTACCAGAATGTTTACTACAGCCCAATTCATAATTGCTAAGTCATGGAAGAAGCCCAAGTGTCCATCGACCCATGAATGGATCAATAAATTGTGGTATAATTACGCCATGGAATATTATGCAGCCTTAAAGAAAGATGAAGACTTTACCTCTTACATGTTTACATGGATGGAGCTGGAACATAGTCTTCTTAGCAAAGTATCTTAAGAAAGGAAGAAAAAGTATCCAATGTACTCAGTCTTACTATGAAACCAATTTATAGTTTTCTTATGAAAGCTATACCCCAATTATAGCCCAAGAAGAAGGGGAAAGGGGAAAGGGAAAGGAGGGGAGGGGGAGGATGGATGGGGAGAGAGTAATTGGTGGGACCACACCTATGGTGCACCTTACAAGGGTACATGTGAAATTTACTAGGTGTAGAATATCAATGTCTTAAAGCAATAACTAAGAAAATGCCATGAAGGCTATGTTAACCAGTTTGATGAAAACATTTCAAATTGTATATAAAACCAGCACATTGTACCCCATGATTGCATTATGTACACAGCTATGATTTAATAAAAAAATAAAAAATAAAAATCTAATAATCCATATATTCCTAGAAAGGAAATTAATAACATGCAGGAAGCAATGCAGTCAGTACCAGAGTCGTACACACAAACATTTCAGCAAACACATCTGCTCCTGTATCTTTCAACTTATGAAATTCTCAACTTTTTAAGCAACATGTTGGAGAGAGGCAGGAAGTATACTTTAGGATTCCCTGGTCTTTTGAATATACAATTTAAGGCATTTCTTTCTGGCAATCATTTTCTTTAATTGCCTGCTGAGCGATCTGGGGTAAGCCTCACTTTGCTTAGATACTGTTTTTATGTCTTTAGATAACAAAGACCTCTTTTCTCAGCATATTTTAGAATGCCCTAAATAGAGTTGTGTAATTTTAAGTACTTCTTACATATCAGACTCAAAGATAGTGATTGGGTGCTGATATGTTTGAAATAGAGGTTAATTTAGTCTTTAAAAAATAAACATTTTCCAAAAGGAAAAAAGGAACCTTCTGTAGCATTGACAGATAGCACAGGGAGAGCCAATAATTTAGGTGAGTCGGCGTCCTCCCTGACGCAGTGCGCGCAGAGAATGATGAACACATTTCCTTTGAAAAATTGAATGTTACATTTAACATTCCCCAAAGAGCCGTGGTACATCAACAACTCCAAAAATAACATAAGGAAAATAAAATTCACCAAGTACGAAACAGGGCTCTCATCACACAAAAAATAAATTGATTACATTAAATTTAGGAAGAAATACATAAATAAAATAAGGAGAAAACATTACAAAACATGTCATTTCTAACTGATTATTTCTTCCACTTTTGTATCTGTTTGAAAATTTTACCATAAAAATACTATTTTAAAATGGCAAAGGATTTATCATAAACATAATATTTTAAAATGAGGAGAAAAAGCAATAATATAAATATATGTCACATAAGCAGACAAACTAAATATTCCAACAGAAAAATAGGAATAAAAAGCATGAAAAGATAATTGCAGAAAATAAGAAATACAAATAGTCAATTAGCATATAAAATTATTAAGCCTCCCTGGTAATCAAAATCATATAATAACAACTTTTTTTCTCTTGAATGGCAAACAAAAATACATTTTACATAATATGCATTAGTAGGCATTTGGGAAAATACAAATTTGCATTCATTACTAGGGAAATATAAGCCTTAACTTTCATAATGTTTATTGAACAGATTTTGTGTATTTCTTCGAACCCAGCAAGTTGACATGTAGGTATTTATTCTGATGATATAATTGTTCAAGTGTGCAAACATACATGAGAAATATGTCCATTCATTAAAATTTTGTTTAAATTAGGGGTAAGTTAAAATAACCTAACTGCCTTCTACTAAGTTTTATAAAGTAATGATTCAATATTTATGTCTTGACATGGATGACTACGATACACAGACAAGTGAGAATAATAGGATGTAACACTATATGCAGAGTCTTATTATATTTCTCTTAAATACATATATGTGTTTGAATATGGACACACACACACACAAACCCCTGTACAATGGGGGAGAGAGACAAGTGTGAAGGAAAAGAGAGAGGATACACCTGCATGGTGAAATGATAATAGTGGGCGGGTATCTTTGCTGGTTGGCTTGTGGTCTTATTTTTATCTTAAAATATTCCTATTATCACCAAAATTGTATGTGTAACAAACCAGGATAATAAGTAAAGTTGAAAGTTTTCAACATGGATAGTTGATTGCTCTAAGAATACTGGTGACACATGCGATTTTTGTCATACCCCGAGGTATTTTACGATGGCAGATGCAAGAATGCCTGGTACCTGCTCCCTCCTGCACAGAGGGTGATACAGAAATGCCTCCACTTAATTTCTGATTTTAGAACAGATATACTTGCTTGTTGAGCTCTCCTGGTCTTCCCCCAGTGGGTCCGACAGCTTTCCTGATGTCATCTGCCTATTATTTCCAATGCTCTTAGTGCTGAGTGGTGTGGCCAATGTACATTATGAGGCCACTCTAGATGTTCTCCACTTAATACTGGTTGCTATAAAGAAAAAGCATCAGATGCTTCATCTTTACGTACTGAACTAGGTGGTGCAAACTCATTTGAAATAATTACTTTGAATCAGTGAGACACAAACAGCTCACTGTTCTCTTAAGAGGCTGTTACGGACTAAGCATTTAAACCTTGAAGCCCTAACCCCCAACACAACAGTATTTAGAGGTGAGACCTTTGGGCGGTAACTAGGATTAGATGAGGTCACGAGGGTGGGACCATGGTCCAAGGAGATAACTGCCCTCATAAGAACAGAAATGCAAGAATTCGCTTTCTCTCTCTCCCCACACAATCACCAAGAAGAGGTCCTGTGAGCACACAGGGACATGGTAGCTGCCTGCAGGCTGAGAAAAAAGGCCTCAGGCTGAAACCTACTTAGCCAGCACATTTAACTTGGACTTGCAGCATCCAGAACTATAGGAAATGAATCTCCCTTGTGCAAGCCTTGCATGGTATTGGGGGGGAGGCAGCCGTCTGAGCAGACCAGTACAGATGGGTGATACTCTTTAGAAAGTGGAGTCGGAGAACAGAAAGCATGAGCACTTTAGGGGACAGAGTGAGAACAAGCCAGGGAGGATGTCCCCAACTCCACTCCTTTCCCCCCCCAACAGGAGAAACTATGTACGTGACATATTTGTTTTCTGATCTGGAGAAGCCTTAGGAAAAAAAAGAAAGTTTGCTTATAAGTTTGCTTCTTTGTTGATCTGATCAAATTGAGTTCCTTCTAATTTTCACAAAAGCCAGGGTTTGGTGAGAGAAACTATTGATCACGGCAAAAAATTAAGCCAACATATTTTAAACATTATAATAGACTTGACATGCCCAGGTGATATAAGATCACCTGGTGTCGGAGGTAACACATCTGGTGCATTTGACTTGCTGTAGAAATATATCCACCCGGCAGGCCCTTGTGGTTTGAGGAGCACCACGACCACGCTTGCAAATGTTGTAGAGCAGACACTCTTTCAGAAAGATTCCTCAGCATATAATCACAAATAATGAACTGCCTTGAAAATATGATTTTTAAAAAATCAGAAGCAACAATGTGAGTGAAAGAACACTACCAAGATTGCAAAGACTGTAGCAGAGATAGGAGAACCACCTGGTAAACCCACACTGGCACAGACCTTCTCAAGGGAGGCCTCGAGACCCGCAGTAAAGAGCTATTGCTCTGTGCACCATACTGCTACTTGCCCCTAAGAAAGTCTGCACCCTGGCATGTGACCTAGGACTGTACTTTTTACTCTTGGGTCTTGCCTCCCTCTGCCCCACAGCACTTCTCCAAAATTTTGCATCTCAGTGGTGCTAGAAACTACATGCGTTTACCTCCCATCCTGGCATCTTCCATGGCAGCCAATGGGTAAACAGTACCTGAATCAAATGCCTGCAGATATCAGCTCTGTTTTCCCACAAGGCTGAGGGCGTGAGGATGTGCTCAGCTGAGCTGTGGGGTGGATTATGCTGCAGCCTAAAATCACCTGTGCAATGACAGCAGGAGGGGTAAATTAGCGAGTAGCCCTGAGGAGTTCTCTCTCTCTCTCTCCCCGCTTCAAGGTTTCCCTCTTATCAAGACTCAGTCCAGAAGTTCTCAGTCCTTCACTGTCTGTTGCGTGAGAATTTGTTCTTCATTTCCTTCCTTCCTTCCTGGTCAAAACTGATGCAGGGAACTCGAGTTCTCTGCCTCCATTTGGTGTCCACATTGATCCACTTCCAAGTGCAAAGGCAGCGACGTACCTCTTTGGTTACATGAACTAGTTGTAGCTTTTCATAAGTCATCTTCAGAGGGTAATAAACGCCAAACGATGTGTGCATCTACTCCTGATTACTTTACACAGTCATCAGGTGCCCTCTATCAGCAATGCATTTCCCCTGGAATCAAAAATTTCAAACACACTTCTTTGAAATCAAATAACAGTGACTTTTTTGATGCCATGAAATACTTGACAAATGCTAGTTAAGACTGGACAAATCTTCTATCCCCCTTCGGAGATGGCTGTGGGAGAGGGTTTGTCTTGTGGGTCTGATGCCCAGGGAGTGGATCTATTTTACATTCATTTGCTTTTGTTTGTTTGGTTTTAGTTTTAGTTTAGTTTTTTTTTTTTTTTTCGAGTCTCACTTTGTCACCCTTGGTAGACTGCCATGGTGTCATAGCTCACAGCAACCTCAAGCTCTTGGGCTCAAGCAATTCTCTTGCCTCAGCCTCCAAAGTAGCTGGGACTAAGATGCCTGCCACAAAGCCTGGCTATTTTTTTTAGAGACAGGGTCTCGCTCTTGCTCTGGCTAGTCTTGAACCCATGAGCTCAGGCAATCCACTCGCCTCAGCCTCCCGGAGTTCTTAAATGCATTTGCTTTTTTAAAATATTGTCAGGATGCTTAAGAGACATAGCTGATTCCATTACATCTTGTCTCTATTCCACATATGGGAAGTATACAGAATTTGGGGGTGAACGGGAATTAAATGTGAGTTATACACAGACTTGAATGTGAAGACAGTATTTTAAATAAAATTTCTGTAGTGAACTTTCAAATGCCAAACTTCTCAAAAGGTTTTTAGAGTATACTCTAGCAATTCAAAGACTTTGTTTAATTCTCATATAATTATTTTACTTATTATACACGTATATTCTATTTTATCCAGCTCTTTCAGAGCAGACATCATATGCTATAATCTAGGGTGTCACCACCATGTCTAACTCAGAGCTGCATACACAAGAGTGTCAAGTGTATAAATGTTCAAACCATTCACCATAGTGTATCAATGACTTTTCTCCTCTATTTTTGCATGCTTCCTAAAAATAAGTATCTGATGCTTTAAACATCTTTTATTTTTAGCCAATTTTCTGTACTGAGCTTACAAAAGTGTGTAATGATGAAAGACCTGGGAAATACTTCCCCACCTTCTTCGTTATTGTAATAAGGTTTATTTTGAGGTTCAATTTGAATTATTTATTTTCCTGATTTTTTTCTGATTCCGTTTCTTTGTTCTGGGTCTCTCTGATGGTCAGCTGAATCCACAGTCCTGAGCTTTGCCTGCCTGAGCTTTTCCACAGCTGCCCCACATGCCTTCAATCCAAGAAAAGAAGCACTTTCTGCTTCGGGAGGTTCCGATGCCCACCTGGGACTTGGCGAAGGCAGAAAGAAAGTGAGCCAGTCAGGTGGGCTCAGCCCACCTTTCAGCTGAATTACCTGCTACAGAAAAATGTGTTCAAGTCCTGCAGTTTGGAGATGCCTCCAGTGACCCAGAGAGGGGTAGGTGGGGACAAGGGAAGTTTTCTGAAAGGAATCAGGGCATAAACAATGTAACGATAATGATGACTTTCCTTGCCTTTTTGCACAAATTACCCTAGAGGGAGAAATCTAGAAGTAGCTGCAAAGGCGTGTGGCTATAAAAAAGTTCAATGTCCACACTGCCTGTGTCTGAGTTGAATCATAACGATTTGTTTTTTTCCCCTGGAGTAATTAGGTTAGTTTCAAAGACAACCCTTGCTAACAAAATAACCCATGCATTCAAATAGTCTGCAAAATTTAAGAATGTTAAGTGGGTGTGTTCCTTTAAAAACATACATTTTTCTCCTTGAGATAGGGGATGGAAAATGAAGCGACATACGAAATTATAAAAATGACTCTAGAGCAGGGGACTTGAAGATGTTGAGAGTCTATTACTACCTGACTTACAATGCTACTTTCAGCAAATCCCCCAAACTCTTTACCTTAGTTTTACTATTTAAAAAACGTGAGGATAATGATCTTCCTCACACGGCGATAGATGACTCATTCAGTCCTCACTAATATTAATCAAACACTTTAAGACAAAAAGTCATTATTATTTAACAGTAAAGTCTGTTTGAAATTCCTTAAATCTATTGAAAATATACTCCTGGGATTTATGGGCATTCAACTAAATATTATTTAATGTGCACAGAGCAAGTGCGTACTTGTAGCACTCAATCCCTGCTAGAAATGGCAAAAAAAAAAAATTTACCTTAAGACTAAATGAAAATCTGACACACACTAATCAATTTGAAGGCCAAGAAGGGGGGAAATCATTGATTTCCAGAATTAGGTCTTGGCATAAAATTAAAATGACTTTAAAAATATCAGGAAAGAGTAGTATTGGGGTCATTGAAACATCCACCAGTTTTATTTGGATATATTTTATTCTGTTTCTTTCAAAAACAGAAAGCAAAAAATAAGAGGAAGAGTTGATCAAACCTATGCATCCACAGAGTTTTCCTTTTAACCTCCAAATCTACTTTTGTGAAAAAAGGTACTTACTCACCAAAGGACATTTCAGGGCAGATCAGTTACTAGTATTCTCTCCTGGTCCGTAGATGAGCAATTCTTTTAATCTATAACTGCACAGCTTGGCTAAGTATGAACTACTGAGCAATCTACATTTTCAAATTTCTCTCTGGGTTGGAATTCTTTCCTAAGAAAATCTGTCTATGGTTTTAGACAGCTGTGACAGTACTTCTATATACAATCATAGAACAGCAGGGTGTTTTTTTTGTTTATTGATATAACATCTGTGCACAAACACTTCTCCTGCATACACCAGCAGCAAAAATGGTAGAATCTTTGTGTCTACAAGTCCATGCTGTGTCATCAGAAAAAAAAAAAAAAAACCCAGAAGCTCAAGCTATGAAAACAATCATATTGAATAATTCCTTTGAGAATCTACTGGAGGGTGGTGGCTAACTAAAAAGTACACCTGCATGGGCTTCCAAATCCACCTGCCGCTGGTGACGGCAGACATATTTCTATAGTCCACTCTTTGGAGCTTTAATAAAGAAAGATGATCTCTGTTAAAAATTACAACTGTTTTAAAGCCAGGTGTGGTGGCTCATGCCTGTAATCCTAGCACTTTGGGAGGCTG
This sequence comes from Galagoides demidoff, assembly GCA_963574575.1. NCBI lineage: Eukaryota > Metazoa > Chordata > Mammalia > Primates > Galagidae > Galagoides > Galagoides demidoff. Next base: position 70,566 of record CAUYQV010025034.1, on the reverse strand, counting down.
AAGCAGTGATTTTTTGAGCTCAGGAGTTCAAGACCAACCTGAGCAAGAGCAAGACCCCTTCTCTACTCAAAATAGAAAAGCAGCTCCTCATGGTGGCAGGCACCTGTACTCCCAGCTACTTGGGAAGCTGAGATAGTAGGATCACTTGAGCCTAGGAGTTTCAGGTTATAATGAGTTCAGATGACACCACTGCACTCTACCCAGGGCAACAAAGTGAGACTGTGCCTCAAAAGTCAAAACAAGTTTGTGGTATTTCATTTTAATTCTTTAAATTTGGGGCAGCTTTGGGAAGACGTAAATGAAATTAAATCCTTTTTCTTTTTAGAGTTCTAGTCTCTAAAGCAAGGGGTCCAAGCTACATTTCACTGGAGAAGAAACATGAGAAATTTTTAACTATTCTTTTTAAACTCCATCTTTTGTATTCATAGCTTGTGATGTCTAGAACCTAGCAACACGTTCCGGTTTCTTTAATGTGTAGAATGTATTGTTTGAAAATTACAGGTATATGATTAAAATGTAGTCATTGAGAGATGGTAGATTTTTTAAAAATGGGCTGGTTCTTCCTCAGTTTTGGCTGACATCTCAAAAGATACCAACAACAAACAAACAGCAACCCAACCCATGTAAGGCAGAAGGCCAAGGATGCTCCCGTTCACAGAAGCAGAATTCCAAACCCGCCATGCAGACTTCAGCTCAAGGTTATCAAAGACTTGACGTGAGAGTAAGAGAGCGAAGAGAACTGCTTGGCAAGAAGTTGTTGGCTTCTGTGGCATTTCTGTGTCCCTACGTGCCTGGAGGAAGACGGGGATCAGCTTCCCTCTCACTGGAAGCTGAAGGACAGGAGTTTGAAGGAGGCTGGACTTTTGCCCAGTGTGGTCCGGGAGACACAGGGATTCGCGTTTGAATTTTGACTGAGAAAAGTGTTTAGGACTTTCGTGTTTGACAATACAGTTGAACAGGTATCCTCGAGCTCTCCGATAATGCTGGGATATTCACAGAAATCACAAATGATAGACAAACGGAAGAACCGATGCGTCCGTGGACTCCTCTGAGCACCCGGGGTAAGATGCATCCACACCGGGGTTGGGTTGGAGGACTCAGGGAGACGGTCCTGCTGTGTTTCTGCCGCCCTCGCCCCCCACAGGGTTATAAACACAGGCTCTCCCGGCCCAGTGCAGGATTTATCTGTCTGTCAGACTGAGGCCCGCAGTTCCTCTCTGTGTCTGCTCAAGCCTCTGTGAAAATCCGCAGGCTTCCCCAGAGGGCCCTGCAAGTCCCGCAGCTTTGCCTCTAACTCAGATTCTCCTGGCTAAGCCTTGTTTTGCTCAAGTCTGGATGTTTCCAAAGACAGCTGTCTCTAGGCAGCTCAGTCAGGAACCACATAAAGGCGGGAGAGACAGAAAGGCAGGCCCTCTGGGGCTGTGAAGTGGGGATTGTGTGTTTCCATGAGCTCCCTGGTTACAGGGCTGTGCTGATGTGGGGGTATGGGGGTGGGGTGTTCCTGGAAGAGTAGGAACAGTGATGGTCGTAGCTATATTATAGGTACTCTTCAAGCTGGTGGGATCACTGAGAAAAGGAATTATTAGAACAAAATACATCCATCATTAAAAATAAAATCCAATGGAAAATTTTAATAGATTCCATGCAGCTGAGAAATGAGATCGTATCATACAGTTGTGCATTGCTTAGTAATGGGGACGCATTCTAAGAAATGTGTCATTACGTCATCTTGCCATTGTGTGAATGCACTTGCACACCCTGGGTGTACAGCCTATGGCACACCTGGGCTATGGCACAGGCCTGTACAGCGTGTGACCGGTCCAATACTGGGCAGCTGGAACGTGATGGTGACTACTTGTGTATCTAATCAAATCGAAATTTAGAAAGGATACAGTAAAAACACAAAGTTACAATCTTATGGGGCCAACACTCTACTTTGTGTTCAATCACTGACAGACACATGATTATGCAACACTCAACTGTATACACGAAGAAATCACCTAGAATGCAGCAAAAAGTCCAAGAGGTGGATCCTGGGAAGCCGCAGTCACCTAATGGGCAATCCAAAAAAGAAGAGAATTTAAAAGAATAGGAAGGAGAGAATATTTAAGTGTAAAATGCTTGATCATTTTCAAAGATTATTTTAAGATAAATCCTCAATTTTAGGAAACTTGATGAATTTCAATCTGGATTAAAACAAAGAATTAGCATCTCTAGAGAGAGAATCCAGTGACAATGTAGGCTGTAAAAGACAGATGGTCTCATAGATTGAAAACAGCTGGGTTTTTTTTTTTTTCCTGTAATCATGCTCAAAAGTGTAATGATTAAATAGCAGATCAATATCTTCAAAGAAGATATTGAAAAAAATGAGAAAAAGATAGTGGAAAAAAAAGGAAAAGAAAAGTGCAAACAGTGTCTGCTGATTTAGAACTGTATATTCAGAAAAACCTTCAGGAATGAGGATGAAACACATTTTCAGATCAACCAGAACAGAGTTCACCACCAAAACATCTTTGCTAAAGAAAGTTTTCAAGGACATACTTCAAGAAGAGAGGGAGAAAATGAAAGTAGAGGGCAGATAGAAGGTGTGAGACAGGATTGTGAATCAAGTCAGTGAAAACCTACCTACAACTCGAAACATCGGGGCTGCGTGGTAAACATGGTAACACTGACGGTGTGGGGCTGAACTCTTAGAAGTTAGAACTAAAGTGTAAAATAAATTCGTACACAACATGAGGGCAGGACCAGTGATGAACATTCTCAGAACTGTTCATTTTTAGAGAATGGGATACTGTATGGTTTTATTTTAGCTTTCTAAAATTAATTATGTATGCTACATTTAAATAAAGAGCAGATTATCTTATTTGGGAGAGGGGAACAAAATAGAAGTGAGAAGAAAATAAAGAAAAACCTCAGTGGAGAACTAAAATGGGGCAGAACAAAGAGAAAACAAAACAAAGAAGTAGGACAAAATAAGATACACATAAAAACAAATAAATCCAATTTGTTTTTATAAAAAGCCAAAGATTGTAAGAATGGATGGAAGTGAGGAAGGCTTTGGAAAAAATCTTTCAGAAAACATAGAGATAGGAACACGCCCTCACATTCTGTGAGGGTAGTTTATGTTTCTTTTATTTTTAAAGAGCTTTACTGAGATACAATTCACATACTATGCAATTCATCCATTTAAGGCACAAAATTCAATGGCTTTCAGTATGTTCACAGGTATGTCCTCCTAGTACCACAGTCAATTTCAGAATCTTTTCAAGTAGCCACGTACCCTAAAGCCATCACCTTTACTCCCCTGCCCGAGCCCCCACTAGACCTATTCAACCACTAATTTGCTTTTTGTTTCTATAAATTTCTCTATTTCGGACTCTCACTTCCATGGAACCATACAATTGAGAGGTTAAGGCTGGAATATGAGAAGTTATTCCAAGACATGGACAGAAGGAAGCAGAGCTCAGGTTCTGGGCAGGCAAGGTGGTGCAAGTGGCCTGAGTTTGAAAGAGAAGTCAGCATGTGGGTTAAGCTGGGTGGGACTATAAGAGTTCTCAGGGGCAGGGATTGGTGCATTCATTCCTTCCTGGGCAGGGATTGGTGAATTCATTCTTTCCTGGGCAGGGATTGGTGCATTCATTTTTTTCCTGGGCGGGACATGCAGGCACTCGTTCCTTCCTGGGCTGACGTTCTTTCCTGGGCTGAACGGTTCTATATGGGCAGGTCCCTACATTTGGCCCTATCAACAATATTGGTCTTTTACAACTAGATTATTTCTTTTTTTTTCCCGCTGGGGCTGGGTTTGAACCCGCCACCTCCCATATATGGGGCCCGTGCCCTACTCCTTTGAGCCACAGGCACTGCCTGATTGTTTCGTTCTGATAATCAAAGTTCCTTCATATTGTAGCTCTTATCACAATACTATTTTATTGTCTGTATATACCACGTTCTGTTTATTCATTCACCTTCTGACGAATATTTGGGTTCTTTCCACTTTTTTGTGTATTATAAATCTGCTATAAAAATTCATGTTCAGCTTTTTGTACGGACATGTCTTAATTTCTCTTCTGTGGAAATTGTAGGCCATATGTTAACTGCATATTTAATCTAAGTGTTTAAATCAAAGTTTATGCCAAAGTGTTTTCCCGAGTGGCTGCACTAATTCACATCCCCATCAGCAGCACATGAGGGTGTTAGTCTTTCCACATCCTCACCAGCACTTACTATTATCAAACTTTTTGATTTTAGCTATCTTATTTGGTATTTGAAGTATTATCTCACTGTGGTTTGATTTGCATTTTCATGATGATTGATGATGTTGAACGTCTGTCCACGTACCTACAGACACTTGTCATCTTTTCTCGAAGAAATGTCTATTTAGATAATTTGCCAGGTTTTTAAGTGGATTACTTGTATTTTTATTAATAAAGTTTAAAAGTTCTTTATATGTGATATATTCTAGACAACAATGTATTATGAAGTATATAGTTTGTAAATATTTTCTCCCTTTTTGTGGGTTTTCTTTTACTTTTCTGATGATGTTCCTTGATGCACAAAATACTGTAATTAGGATGAAATCAAATTTATCAATATTTTCTTTTGTTGCGCATGCTTTTGGTGCATCTAGGAATCCTCTTGCCAAATTCAAGGCCAAGTCAGTTGTTCCTAATTTTTCTTCTAAGGCTTGTTAGTTCAGTTTTACATTTAGGTTTTTTATATATTTTGAGTTAATCTTTGTATGTGGTGTGAGGTGTGGGTCCAAGTTATTCTTTTTCATGTTACCATCCATATTATCATATGTTAAAAAATCTATTTTTCCTCATTGACTGATCTTGGCACTCTTGATTGATTTTCATGAACATGGAACGCTTTTCCATTTATTTAGATTGTAAGATTTATCTCAATAATATTTGAGTGTAACTTTTGTATTTTCTTATTAAATTACAAGGATTTTATTCTTTTTGATGCTATTGTGAATGAAATTGTTTCTAAATTTCATTTTAAGATTGCAAGTGTATAAAAATACAAATGATTTCTTATATTCACCTTGTATTTGGAAGCTTTGTTGAACATATTTATTAGCTCTAATAGTTTTAGAGTAAATTCCTTAGGATTTTCTATAGAAAAAAAATTGTGACAACTGTGGAAATAGGGTTATTTCTTTCTTCCTTTGCAATCTGAATGTATTTTGTCTATCTTTCTTATCTAACTGCCTTGGCTAGCTACTGTAGTGCACTGTTGAATATGATTTGTGAAGATAGATTTGTCTTTTTCCTGGTCAGGTTGCTGAAATTCCCTTCCACTCTTAATTTTTTGAGTGTTTTTATCATGAGAGATGTTGGATTTTGGCAATGTCTTTTCTAAATCTTTTGAGATGATCATGTGATTTTTGTGTTTATTCAATTAAAACCATGTATTATATTAATTAAATTGTGCATGCTGAATTTGGCCATCTGCAAACCAGGAAGCAAGTCCTCCCCAGATACCATATCTGCTGGCACTTAATCTTGAAAATCTTATGAAAAATAAATTTCTGTTGTTTAAGCAACTGGTCTAGGGTATTTTTCTTGTAATAGTCTGAATTAATACACTTATATTCAATTTTTTTGAGGAGTTTTTAGTTTTAATTATTCTTTCAATATTGGATAGCATTCGGCAGTGAAGCCATCTGGGCCTGAGCTTTTCTTTACGGGTAGTTTTTGATTACTAATTCAATTTCTTGTTGTGTGTCTATTCATAGTGTCTGTTTCTTTTTGAGGTAGTTTCAGTAGTTTATACCATTCTGCATATTTATTTATTTGATGTAGTTTGTATAATTGCTCATATTTCTTTATAATTTCTTTCTGTGAGACTGGTAATCCTGCCCCCTGGTTCTTTTCTGATTCTAGTATATAGATTTGGGTTTTCCATTTTTTTCATCTTGGTGAATTTAGACAAAGGATTGTTAATTTTGTTAAACTTTTTAAAGAAAAGCTTCTGGTTTCACCATTTTCTTTATTTTTCTATTCGTTATTATTTTCTGCTCTAATATCATTTCCTTTCTACTTTTTGCTATAATATATTTATGCTGTTGTTGGTGTTTATATTACATTTCTATATGACAGAGGTCCAACATTCCATTGTATTCAGATTATTTTATACAATTACTTTCTTTTTTTTTGAGACAGAGCCTCAAGCTGTCCCCCTGTGTAGAGTGCTATGGCGTCACAGCTCACAGCCATCTCCAATTCCTGGGCTCAAGCAAGTCTCCTGCCTCCGCCTCCCAAGTAGCTGGGACCACAGGTGTCTGCCACAACACCTGGCTATTTTTTGGTTGCAGCCGTCATTGTTGTTTGGCAGGGCCCGGGCTGGATTCGAACCCGCCAGCTCAGGTGTATGTGGCTAGCGCTTTTGCCTCGAGTCAGAGGCGCCAAGCCTATACAATTACTTTCTAAATAGATTAAGAAAAGAAAAGGGAAAAAGTATTAGTTTCTACTGGCTTTTGTGGCACTGTTACCTTCATTGGTTTCTTTGTGTTTTTATGTGGATTCAGGTTACCACCTCGGGTCATTTATTTTCACTCTGAAAAACTTCCCTTAGTACATCTTCTAAGATGGGTTTGTTAGCAACAGATTCTCTTAGTTTATGTTTATCAGAAAGAATCTTTATTTGATCTTCATTTCAGAAAGATGTCTTTGCTGGAGATAGAAGTTGACACCTCATTTTTTTTCCTTTGAGTGTTTGACCACTGCCTTCTGGTCTCCATTGTTCATTCTGATAAGTCACTAAGAATCTTACTGGGGTCTCCTCAATTTTGTTTACTTGAGAAAATGCTTATTTCTTCCTCAATTTTAAAGAATAGTTTCACTGGATAAAGAATTCCAGTTGACGATTTCTTTCAACACTTTAAATACTCAACTTTCTTCCTGCTTACAAAGTTTCAGAAAATAATCCTGGTGTAATTCTTATAACTGTTCTCTGTAGATAAGGTTCACTTTTTTCCACTCTGGCTTCTTTGAAGATTTCTCTTTACATATGATTTTCTACAGTTTTGAATATTATATACCAAAGTTTAGAATTTTTTGTAGTTATCCTGTTTGGTATTATTATCTGAGCTTCTCAAATATGTTGTTTAATATTTGTCCTTAAAATTTTTTAAACTGTCAGTCATTATTCCTTTACATATTTGTATTCTGCTCCTTTTTCTCTTTCTCCTCCCCCAGGGCATTTCCACTCCGTGTATGTTACACTATTTGTAATGTCTCACAATTTTGGGTTGTTTTGTTTCATCTTTTTCATTTTTCTCTTTGCATTTCAGTTTCAGACATATCTTCAAGTTCACTAATTCGTTCATTGCATCCAGTCTACATATGAGCTCATCAAAGGCATTCTTCACTTATGTTGCAGTATTTCTGGTATTTAACATAGATTTCCTTTTGAGCTTTCTTTACAGTTCAGCTCTTCTTGCTTATGTTATCTTTTAGTTTTGCCTATTGTCATGTTGTCCATTTTTTTCCATGACAGTCCTTAGCATATTAACCATAATTATTTTTAAATCCTGGTATGATAATTCCAAAATATCTCTTTCACATCTGAGTCCAGTTCTGATGCTTGCACTGTTTCTTCAAGCTGCCTTGTTGTTGTTGTTTTGTCTTTTAGCATGGCTTGTAATTTTCTTCTTGAAAGCCAAATGTGTGATGTCTGGTGATGGCACTGGCTCCAGTGGCAGGGTTCTGTACCAAAGGCTGTGATTCTCTGAGTATTGCTATCTCTCAGCTTTCCTGGGGACCTGAATTCTCTGATGGAACTGCAAATCAAAATAGGGAATTGAAAAGTGGAGAAAATTAGTAGAACCAAAAGCAAGTTCTTCAAATATATTATCAATATTAACAAACCTTTAGCAAGAAAATTAAAAAAAAAGAAGTCTCAAAACACTAGAATTAGAAAAGAAATATTGGGTTGGGCATTACTACTAACATTACAGAAAAAGAAATATAAAGAATATACAATATGTAATATGTAATAGAAATGTAAAGAAATACTATGAAGAATAGTAAGACTTGAAGTCAGGGAATGTGAGTTCTTCGATATTATTCTAACTTTAAAGATGGTTTTTGGCTGTTTTTAATTATTTGAACTTCCTCACAAGTGTTAGATTATCAATTTCTTTGAAAAATGCTAAGGGACTTTGACTAAAATTGTGTTCAATCTATAGATCAATATGTAAAAAATAATATATCTTTCAAATAGTGTATCTTTCAATCAGTAAAGTGCTGGCTAATGTCTAACAGTGGGCTTTCTGAGAAGGAGGAGGGTACAAATTAATAGTATTTGATCATTTTATAGTATAATACTTTCATCATTGCTTATACTTAAGCTGTTAATATGAAGTCATTGAAAGTGAAGTCAGCAACAGAAGTGCCCAGTTGGGTTTCATGAGCAGTTCTGAATCATCTCCTGCTTAATGTTATTTCTAATTCATAAACATAACATTGTTATTCCCTTATTTGAGTCTATAATTCCTCTAAGAAACATTCTGAAGTTTTCTTTGCAGTGATTTACAGATCTTTCACTGGATTTATTCTTAAGTTATTGATATTTACATGCCATTATAAATTATATTGCTATTATTTATTATTTTATTTTATTTTACATTATTCTTTGCTAGTATAGAGGAATACAATTAAATTTTTGTCTATCTTGAGGATGTGGCACTACTGAAAGTTTAGTAGATAGTTCTTGGTTTTGTATGATGGTATAACTGCTTTAGAGGGCAATTGGAATTTTCTAATAAAGTTAAACATACATTCAGACTATAAAACAGCAATTCCACTCTCATATATAATACAAAAGGAATGAAACCATATGGTCAAAAGAGATGCTTATATAAGAATATGCATAGCCGATTATTCCCCAATAGCCAAAATCTGTAAATAATCTAAATATCCATCAATAAAAAATTAGTATAAACAATTAATAGAATTCATACAATAGGGTCCATGTAAACAATAAAAGCAATGAACTTCTGATAATATCCTAAATATTACTCAATCTCAAAATCAAAATACACACAAAGTATTCTGTGGTTTCCCAGTTCCACAGCGGTTTAATAGACTAGAAAAAGGAGAATAGCAGCTTTCCCTATGTTTGGAAATGTTACACATTTGGAAATGCTGTACATCTTCTTTTATGTGATGGTTACAGATCCTTTGAATTCTGGGCATTTTTCTTGAATTTGAATGATCCCTCAACAGAAAAAAACTAGATGATTTATTTATTTATTTATTTGGATGGGGCTGGGTTTGAACCCGCCACCTCTGGCATATGGAGCTGGCACCCTACTCTTTTGAGCCACAGGTGCCACCCTAGATGATTTATTTTTAAAGAAATAATTTCCCGTTGTAATGAGGAACTAGAAAGCAAATGATTGATATTCTCAAACAAACTTAAATGTCATGGTTAATTTTACATGTTAACTTGTCGCGGCCATAATATTTGGTGGAATATTATTCTAAATGTTAGGTATTTGAATAAAGCATATTATACTCCATAATGTGGGTGGGCCTTATGCAATGAACTGAAAGCTGTAATAGAAAAAGATTAGCCTCCCCCAAAGAGACAGTTCTGCCAGTGGACCCCTTTGAACGCAAACTGCAACCCTTCCCTGGATCCTCAGCCTGCCATTTTACCCTATAGATTTTGGACTTAATAATCCTCCACAATCTCATTAATTCCTTAAAATAAATCTCACTTTCTCTCTCTATATAATATGCATCCCATGGGTTCTGCTTTTCTGGTGAACTCTGGCTAATATACCAAATGCCAAATGATAACAAGAACCCAGCAAGGTAAGTGGAACACCAGATCCAAGCTTTGTTTTTGGACATTTGTTAAATGAGACCAAACTGAGCTCAGAAGAGAAGAGCAGAAAAATTCTAGTCCCTACTCAAAAAGAGGAATCTACCTGGACTCTCCCTCCCCTCTCCCCCGATAAATGCAGGTCTCCAAAAATCTACATCCTTAGTGTAAATATAAAGCAGAAATAAACTGATCTCCACACCATAGAAACTGTCAGGAAATAGCCTCAAACATCGGCACTTAGAATCAGGGGAAGAAATATCTGCCCTGAGAATTTGTAAACAGCTAGCCCTCCTGGGAATTCATAACCTGAATTCATAATACATGGATAATTTGAATAAAACCCTCAAGCTAAGAATTTAGTATAAAGTGATTCCAGGCTAGTAAGATTCCAAGAGTGTTTGGCAAAAATACAAATTATTTTGGAGGAACTCACTTCAACAAGGACTTCAAAGAAATTATACTTTTAAAGGTCCAAGAAATTCAGGCACATGGTAAAAAATATAAATAAAAACAAAAACTAAAACAAACATACCATACAAAATAAGGCATCATAAGGAAAAATCAGCATAAACAACAGACATCAGAATCTAACAGACAACAGAGAAGGTAATAGAATAATCAGACGCAGAACATAAAACAAATGTTGAATACACATATTTAAAGAAATAAAAGACTGCAAATATGAGTGAAATTAGGAGACAATAGAGTCACCAAACTTATTTAGGAACAAACGGCTAGAAATAAAAATATGGTAATTTAAATTAAAAAATAAAATACGAAAAAAATAGGAAGCGTGAGGGACTGATAGAAAAATGTGTTTTCAGGGTTCTTGAAGGTGACAGTATGAAAAGGGAGTTACCTGTTGCAATCTGTTTCTTTATTTCTATTTATTTATTTATTTTTGCAGTTTTTGGCCAGGGCTGGGTTTGAACCTGCCGCCTCCAGCACATGGGGCCGGCATCCTACTCCTTTGAGCCACAGGCACTGCTCTATTTCTTTATTTCTTTATGACTTTTAGTGCTCACAACAAATGAAAGCCTGATTCCCGGTAGAAATTAAGAATACTTTTGAAATTTGGTTTCAGAAAAGAAAGCTTATTTTTAAAAATCAGTAATAAAATTCAAATAATGGACTTGAATATATTTACTTGGGTAAACTGAATAAAAATAACAAGGGGCATAAACAGAATTAGAACTGAAATTTCAATCATACACTAACGCTTTTTGTGAGTTTTACTTACCACGTCTTTATTTTTTAATTTGTCAATGAACTTTGTTTTGAAACCCTCTTAGGAATGCAAATGACATAACATTTTCTGAAATTTTAATTCCTTGGAATTGTAAAAGCCTGAATACCCTTTAAGTCATGTATGTTTCAATAGATCTAGTTTCTCTCTTATTAAAGTTGTAACGTGCCCTGGTCACGAGACAAGCCCACCTGTGGGAGAAACAGGAAAGTAAGTTACACATTCAGATTTGAAGTGCGGTGTTTCATTAATTCTTTTCTTCCTCTGCCAAAATGTCTTATTTACACGAAGGAGCTATGAAAGGATTCAATAACGGCAATACGTGACAATCGCACTATACTAGAAAATGCTTCTCTTAAATACATACTATAAGTTTAAATTTTTTCAAGTGTCTTCATGCCCCCAAATCAGAAAAAAGGTCCTTTAATGAGGAACTAGTTGCAAGATTGTTCAGTTCATAGCTAAAGATCACAAAATGCCTCACGCAATTTTAGTCACTTGATTTACCAGCCTGTATGGAAATTATCAGCACCGCTCCGTTTTGGACCAGTGAAGCATAGGGAATGGAAAAGATATCACTATTGAATTACTGTTCCTAGGTTCATTGTCAACATGCTATATGACTTGGGACAACACTGATCTAGAAAATTATAAAAGCAAAATGGTTTTATTGCAGATGGATGAACCTGCAGATGTTATTAAGAGTGTTCAGCTAATAGCACTAATTAGAAGCCCTCAAGAGAAATGCTTTATAGGACTTTATTAGTTCTGCAAAGACACATCACCAAAACAAACTACTGAGTGTGAAATATTGAAGGCAATAAATGAGTACTGGGAAACAAGGTCTTAAATAAATGCCCTGTGTATTTTGTGTTGATGGTACAGCTGAAAGCACAAAAAGACACAGAAGCTTTTTTCAACATACTTCGGAATCCTCGAGCATCAACGTTTTATTCACTGAATGTTTCTAGGTATAAAAATTATTTTTATTCAAATCGTGAATTTGATAAATTAATAGGCAGTTTACCCCAAATCACAGGGTTTTGAACTATACAAGTCCACTCGCACATGGATTTTTTGGCAATAAAGATATTGGAAAATTTCTTTGAGATATGCGACAAATTGAAAAAAACTCACAGCTGAACACTGTAGCCTAGGAATTATGAAAAAGTTAAGAAAAAGGTACATCATAAGTGCATAAAATATTTGACCATACTAGTCTCTTTATGTGTTTATGGTGCTGGCTGTGCACCCAGTCTGCAGCGGGCTATCAGGAGCTACATTTGGGGGGAGCAAAATGTTAGATGCACAGTTTCACCTGTGTGGGAGTTGGCACTCCTGGGCCCTGCCTTCCTCTAGGTCACTTAGGTCCATGTAAAAAATTGGATAAAAGTGTTGGTTTCTGGATGTCCTTTGAAGAATGCTCATGTTGTCTGGCAGACTTGGTGGTTGTCTCATTTCACATACCTTTGTCTTAACGGATCTATTTTGCAACTATGTCCCTAAGGTTACCCCCGGAGGGCTGACGGTGATGAAGATTCCTTGGCTGACTGTAATGCCAGTGATCTCATTCACAGATATGCAAATGAGATGGGTTGCTTAGGGGATATACAGAATCTCCATGGTTGACCACCTCCCTTCACTGACCACCTCCTTAAGTTGACCTAATTTTCAAAGCATTTCTCTTGAGGGTTTCTAAATAGTGCTCTTAGCTAAACACTCTTAATAACACACATACATATCAGTACAATAGGCCTAGTTCCTTAGGTTGGCCACTGCTGTGTATCAACCAGTTTGTTATAGTCCCTTGGGAGGTCAACTTACAGAGGTTCCACTGTAACTGATTTCTTCTCATGTGGAAGGGATGATTCCAAATATCACATTTTGTTGGCCTTTGTTATTGATCAGTTTGTACCTATTAGTAATCCATTCAGCAGTCCTCGCTGCCTGTGTATGAATCTTCTCTTTAGATTCTTCTTTGAACATAACATCTTACTGGTTCCATCATTAATTAGTAAACTATATAAAATCTTTAAAATGTTCATTTTATAGCTTTATAAGAATCACAATTTTACCTTTTAAAAAAAATTCTTTAACAGTGGGAACAAGTGCCAGTTTTTCATTAAAATTTTACAAATTATTTTACTGTATCCAATGTGTAATAGCTTTCATAATATTTGCATTTTATCTTTATCATGTTTATAAGATAAATACAAATATAATAAAGTTACTTTCACTAAGCCTCATAGACAAAGGGTGACCATATAATTTTTTGCGCAGACTGCAATATTTTGAAAGTGCGAGGGGACAACTTAATAATTATAATGACATAATTGTCTAGAACTAGGAGAGTCCTGGACAAAGCAGTGTAGTCTTGGGCAAACCAGGATGTTTCATCACCCTACATATAAATTGTCGCAAACTCCTTCCAGGATACACTAGTATACCATAAGAACATTACTTTTTAATTTATATTCTATTTATGTTGTGATGCAAAAAATAGTGAGAAGTATTAGTCTATAACTTTGCAGGATATACGCATACTATAATTTATCTTTTTGCCAATAGGGTATTTACTTAGGAGTGTCATTACTTAATGAAATGTCTGACTACATTCAAGAAGTCTCCAATTTGTTTTCCAAAGTAAGGGTACCCTTTATACTCACAAGTGAGTATCAGAAGTGTTCTATCTCTCCACATCTTTCCCAACACCTAGTAATTTCATGAGACGTGTAAATCACTGTATTTGCAGGCAGTTGTATTTTGTGGTTTTCATACGCCTTTCCCTAAGAAGAATGAGCTTAAACGCTGTTTCCTAGGACGTGTTGCCCGGTCCTGTTGCCTATATAAAATACCTATTTATTTGTTTGGCTTATTGTTGGTCTTTTTCTTATTACATAGTAGAGTTCATTCAAATATGCTCTGTAGTAAAAATTTTTCAGTCACACCTGTGAAAAATATCTTCTCCTAGCTCGTAGCTTATAATTTTCCTTTATTTGTGGATCTTTGGATACAAAAACATCTTTAGTGACGATGCCATCAAATTTATCAATTCCTTTCTTTCTCATCTGTCCTTTTTTGTGTCCTGCTAAGAAACACTCTCACACCCTGGAGTAATGAAGATATTTTCCCATATTCTCTTCAAAAACCTTCAGAATTTGCTATTCACACTCGGGTCTCTAAGGAACTTGGAATTGAAATTTGCTTAGGAGTGAGATGTGATAGCAATTTTAATTAACGTTCTTCTCTCGCATTAATAACCAGTTATCCTAGTTCCACTTCTCGGTTGCTCATCTTTCCCCCACTAATCTCCAAGGTTAACTCTGCCACAAATTCAGTTTCTATGTGCGGTTACCTGCTGCGTAACGACGTTTCGGGCAGTGACAGAGTGTGTACACCACAGTGGCCCCACAGGGTTATAAAGCAGCTGAAAAATCCCTATCCCCAGTGGTGTCTCAGCTGTGGTATCTTTGGAGCACCATGCATTACTCATGTGCTCGTGTAAACCTGCTCTGTAGCCAATCATATGTAAGTAGAGCACACACCATCATGCTCAGTGCATAATACGGGCACTGGATAATGAGCAGCTCTGTGCCTGGTTTACGGTTGACTATACCAAGTATACTTACTATACTTGTTTGTTTAAAGTATGTTCCTCTGCTTCTAAAATAGTCGACTGTACACCAGCCTCAGGCAGGTCCTTCAGGAAGCATCCAGAAGAAATCATTGTTATCATAGGAGATGACAGCTCCATGTGTGTTATTTTCCCTGAAGACCTGCTATTGGGACGAGATATAGAGGGGGAAGACAGTGACAGCGTCTGTAGGTCTAAGCTCATGGGTGTGTTTGTGTCTTTGTTTTTCACAAAAATGTTTGAAAGTAGATACGTGCGTATGAAAATAGAAAAAAAGCTTATACAATAAGGGTATAGAAAAAGAAATGATTTTTGGATAGCTGTACAATGCGTGTTTTATGTTAAGCATTATTTTAAAAGATTCAAAAAGTTAAAAATAATTAAAAAGTTAATAATGTGAAAATGCTTTGCTAAGCTAAAGTTAATTCATTGTCAAAGAAGCCCAGTGCACAGTGTTTAGACAGAGCGAGCAGTGCGCGGGGACGTCCCCACCTTCACGGTCACTCACCACTCTCACTGACTCACCCACAGCAACTTCCAGTCCTGCGAGTACTGGAAGAATAAGTACCTGATAAGGGTGTACCATTGTTTCTTAAGAGACAGGGTCTATGTTGCCCAGGCAGGCCTCTAACTCCTGGGATCAAGCCATCCTCCCACCTGTAGCTTCCTGAAACTACAGGCATGCACCACAATGCCCAGCCAGCTCTACCAGTTTTTATCTTTTAGACTGTATTTTTACTGTACCTTTTCTATGTCTAGATACAAAAGGAGTTACCATTCCATTACAATCACCTACAGCATCTAGTGCCGTGCCGTGCAGGTTTGTAGCCTAAAAGCAACAGGCCACTCCACGTAGCCTGGGTGTGCAGCTGGCTGTACTACCTCGGTTTGGGTAAGTGCCCTCTATGACAAAATTGCCTAAGGACACATTTCTCAGAACATGTCCTCATCATTAAGTGAAGCATCCCTCTCTCTATATAATTTTTGTTTGTTTCTTTTGTTTTTCTATTCCATTAATGTCTTTCACTCTCCTCGTGGCCATGATGTCTGGTCGTGCGAGTCTCTCTACCTGGTTTTCTTCAACATTGTAGGGGTATTTTCCAGATTTTGGTTGTCCAATATACATTTAGAATAACTTTTTCAAATTTCTTGAAAAATCGTTCTGAGACATTGCAGAAAATTCCATGGGCTTTACCACTAACTATGGGATCGGTTGATGTATTTAGGGCATTAACACGGGCTATTCATGAACACGGCACATTCCTCCATTATTTAAGGGTTTTTTTCTTTTGGTAAAATTTTATCCTCCCCTCCAAAGAGTTATGTACATATGTTATAGATTAATTCCCAGTTATCTTGTATTTCTATGCTATTGTATGTGCTAGGCATTTTTGTAAATTACATTGTTGAACTCTCTTGGCTGTTGTTAGAATCTGATGACCCTCTGTATGTTGATCATATGTCTACTAATCTCGCTACATTCTTAGTAAGTTCAAAGCAAGTAAGATAGAAACTGTATTTCCTCTTGCCGCCAGGATCTCAGATGTGGTCTGAACACACATGAAACTGAAATGGGAATCAGCTTGCCATGGGGGGAAGGCCTCATGGGGTGTTACTTCCGTTTCTGCTGCTGAAGGTATCTGGGTAGGCATTTGGGTTTCCTGCAATGGTTATGACAGACATTCCAGAACCTGGACTCTGGCTTCGTGGGCAACAAAATGCATTTTTTGGGTGCACATCATGGGAGTAGTGGAATGATTCAGAAACCAGAAAAAGTCAGTGAAGCTTTTTCATCCTGGTTGCTAAAAAATAGTAGTCATCAGGGGTGGCACCTGTGGCTCAAAGGAGTAGGGCACTGGCCCCATATACCAGAGGTGACAGGTTCAAACCTGGCCCCAGTCAAAAACTGCAAAAAAAAAAAAAAAAGTAGTCATCAAAAATGCTCCCAGAAAGAAAAAGAAAATTTTAACTAATCCTATAGTATTAAATAGAATGAATTGGACTAAAGCATAACCTCTAAAAGAGAGACAGATATCTTAGCAATAAATAAAACCTCTCTTTTGGGAGGGACATTTTACTTATTAGAAATAACCCAGGACCCAAAGGCGTTCAATGCTAATCTGTCAGGCATACATGAAAGAAAACATTTATTCCAATCATATATCCATCCCTCAGTTCAACTCATGTTGTGTTGTGAGTACAATGTTTAGATTGAAATCATTAAAGATAGTGTGAAAAAAGAAAAATCACGGCCATTTTTATTTTCAACCACAGCCTATGCCATATAGATAAGCACGCTGCTCAGAGATTGAATTAATGTTGAACGAGTTCAGACAGCCCGACTTACTTTACCTGTGGTAGGTTTTGCTCTTTCTGCCCACTTCATGGAAAGCATGACCTTGCAAGAATTCCAGTTTGTTCACCTAAGTGAGATGAAGGATTCATTGACTAGCTTGATTTGCTCTTTCCACATTGTATACCTCTGCCAAAACACCATGTTATGGATCATAAACACATAGAACTTTGATTTGTCACTTTAAAACAAATTTGTGTAAAAGAATTCAGGACTAATGCGAAACTCTCCATTCTATTTCTATCTTGGGTGTGCTCAAGTTCCACCGCCTATGCTTTCCTCTGCTGTTAAAACCTCACCCCCGTTGGCAAAGTTCTCAGGGTAGCTGTGGTTTTCAAACTCCCTTGACAGTCTGTGTTTCTGGCCCTTGAAGAGTTCACTTAAGAAAGGCAAAAAGCAAAAGGTTGGTTCTACTCAAAACCTATTAAATATCTTGGGGTGGGCCCAGGCACACACATACTGCAAAACCTCAACTGGTGTCCTGCTGTGCAGCCAGGATGGAGAGCAGACGGCAGATCTGGAGGTGGCAAAGGTGGGGAAAAATATTGCTTCTCTGGATGTGGTACCAGCAAAAATAGGGAACAAAAAAGTCAGTTAACAATGTGGAAGAATCAGAAGGCACGGACCATTTGATCACATCACCCTAAGATTTATAATAATCAAGAAAAAAAAAAAGTTAGGCCTGGTTCCACATTGACTAAATCAGAATATGGGTGGGTGGGTGGGGTGGTATTTATCAAACTCTTCTCAAGCGACCGTAATGTGCAACCAGGGTGGAACTGCTGGCCTAGGAAGGGCCACGCTGGAATGTTAGTGCCTGGGATTTGGAAGACTGTGCTTCGACAAGTGGGGTTAAATTCTTGGGTCACCAGGCATTGTCCTTCCAGGGGAGGAAATGTACCTACAATCAATCAACACTGGAATGGGTTAGTTCTAAAACAAGAAATGAAGGTTTAAGGGAGCAACCCATGGCCCTCAGCAAGATCTTCCTGCCTTGCCTGTGGTGTCCAGAGCAAAGTTAGCCTCAACTCCGAGCCTCCCCAGCATGGATAGTGAACCATAAGAAAACCTGCAGTAAGATTTGGACTGTGGGTTCTGGAAGCATCATCTCAGGTAGCATGAAAAGTACCCATGTTCTATACTTTGCGCCTCTTATCCAGAAAGGCAAGTTTTAATTCTAAGTATTTGCCTTGTTTTTTTTCTGTAAGAGACTATCACCGATCATCCCATCAGGCTGTCACTGTTTATCTCCCCGCCCTGAAGCCCCAGCATCTCCAAAGTATAAATAGGAGGCTGCGGCAGAACGCACATTGCCCCGCCCCCTGCAGCATCACTGGCTTCTAAATCAGTCTGCAAGTTCACAGAGCCCTCAGAGGGCTCCATTCCGACCTTTACTTTGTCACATTCCTTTCTGCAAATACATTTTCCTTTTTCGGATTTTTCAAATTCTTTTTTCCCCCCTGCCTCTGAATGGGCCAAAGAAATAACTGGCTTCATGGTGAGTTCAACAGGAAAAACTTTGCTGATGGAATGAGGGACCCAAAGCAAGAGCTCATTCACATGCAGTCTGAGGTTGACTTTGGCTTTTGTGCTTGCTCAAAAAAAATAAATACATTGATTCAGTAAATTTGGAAATGCGAGTTTTGCACAGCACTCTGACGGAAGCGGGTCAGGCCAGGTCAGGGCTATTTGTAGGTCCGTAAGTGGGGCTAATTCTGGCCTGGCTGTGCGCAGCCACAGTCAGAGAGTGTTCAGAAATGCAGGCATTTCTACTGAGGGGGTCAGAGTTAAAAGAAAACATGTGCCCAGCCTGAACTCTGCATTGCAGAATCAGCATGTCACAACAGCCAGGCCAAGAACCTCTGTGGACAAAGACGGAGAGAAGGGGACGAGAAGAGAGAGAAAATTAGTCTGAAAGGCAGCTGAGGAGGCTGAGATCTAAGATTAGCCTTGCATGGAAAAAAGGCATAGTTGAGTCAGTTAAGATCAATACCCCAAATATAATACATTTGCATCTTTATTTTTAATGGAACTAATCATTTTCAGCAAGCCACCAGAATAATCTTAGTGGGTTCATTTTGTATTTTTATTCTTTAACTTGCTTGATATGTATGGAGCACCTCCTATGTGCCAGATGATGTTGAAGGCATTTTAGAAGCTAATGACTTTTGCATTTTAGCAGCGGTTTGTCACCTATGCCGACCAGCCCCCACGGCAGTCTCCTTGACACCCAGCCTTTCTTCCTTCTCCCAGTCTGGCTCCCTTTGAGAATCCGAGGCAGTCCTCAGCTCTCAGCCCCGTCTGGATGCCGACTACACCTGTGACACGGCACTGTACCTTTGGGCCTTCTCACTCTCCAGAGTAATTAAGTTCCCTCATGATAACCAAGCATCATTACAATAATATTGATACCTCCTGTAATCACTGGCATTCTGGCTTTTCAATTTGCAGTATTTGCCTTGGATCAAGTGGCTCTGTGCTAATGCAACAGAAGGTCACCCGATGGAGGGGCTGATAGTGGAGGGGACAGCTCTGCTCAGCATGCACGGAGGCTTATGCTTTCCCGGCATGTAGAGCTCATCTTTCAAGTTGTCCTTTTTTGACTTTCTCAGTTTAATCAGTTTAATCTCATCTTCCCTCTTTTCTGATTACAAGGATTTTCTGTAGAAACCTTGCCTCCACAATAAAGACCATGTGGCAATTTATTCTCATATTGATTTCAACATTCCGGTTCCTCTACCAATGGGCAAATAATGGGGAAGGGGGAGGAGGGATAAAAGGAGATTGGGGAGGAGGAGGAGAAACAGGGAGTGAGCACCATTCCCGGATTTTCCTTAGTAGGAAAGTCACAGAGTACAGTCATCTGAAAAACCTAAAGCATCTTAAATGCACTAAAAGCAGAAATGACAGCTAACCCGGAACGTCTCTACACTAATACAGTCAGTTACAGACAGCCACATCCTGGAGGACTGACTTTCCATTTCTACACTAAAGAGAAAGAAAGACAGATACACACACATGCACCAGAAAGCCAGGCACACACATACACAAACACAAGAACACACACACACACACCCCCAGCTGAAACCAGAGTGTGCAATGTGTCTAAGGAGAGGAATCTCACAGCAGCAAAATCACAGGGTTCAGAGCATTCTGTCTCCATCTGCTCTTCCCGGTCAGTCTAGAGGAGTGAGCAGAGTCTTGGGCCCTGTACACAGAGCAGGCACACAGCCGGCACCGGGCCAGGTGCTAAAAGTGGGGGGGGCGGGGGAGGACTCAGCTGCAACTTGGACTTTCCTTGACAGACATGAGCAATGTACTCTCATAGGAATCCAAAATTTTTTAAAAAGAGGGGAAAAGGCAGAAGGTGGGGTTGGCAGGAAGGTGATAAACATGTAGGAGCGGTTAGTAGACAGCCTGGGAGGACGCGCACTCAGCGCTGGGTCTACTCTCCTGGGTTGCAGCAGAGCCCTAGGAGGGGCAAGGTGGGCAACCAGAACAAACAATAGCTGGGTGAGTGGGTGGGTGCACTTTCAAAACAGCTGTGCTCTGTAGGTCACACATAACTATTCCCTACCAAACGGACAGAACGACTGTGTCAGTCTAAGATGTGCAGAAACTGTGGGGAATGGGGCACCGTGTACTGAGCTGCAGCACGCCCACTGGAAAATGGCACAAAAAATACAGAATGTATTTTTTTAAATAAGAAAGAGCTGAATATCTTTTTAGGGGTTTAATTTATTAGAAGTCAGATTAAGTGGCCAAAAAAGAAAGGAAACTTCCACAAAAAGTTTCCTTTCATGCGTGCTGCAGAAATAAAAGAAATTGCTTCCCTTTCCATTTTCAATCTCTCTCCATTTGTTCTGAAACTACAACAATCATTTAAGGTTTAGTGAGTGCTGAAAACCGTCTTATTTTGCAATGATCACACTTGATTCTAAAAGTCATAAGCCTGTAAATTAAAAATGGTCAAATCATTCCCTAAAATATCCATCTCCCTCAGTGGGTGATGTGAGTGGGGCAGGGAAGTGGGGACACAGCCAAGTGTTGTGCACAGTGAATGTGCTACATTTCCACGGTCCCTAGTGAATCTTTGTATTTGATCTTCAGGGTTCCTGGTGATAATGATATACTATAGCCAGCTGAAAACAACATCTGTTTTAAGAACTGTGAACTTACAGGAGCCATTTGTCTGCCTGATCTGTTCCATTATTTTCCTCTCCATTTTGCATGTTTATAATTCTCCATTGATCAAAAGCTACACAAAATAAAAGGATGGAGGAAAACCCTAACCCCTAATTTCTTCTCCCTTCAAAAGGTTACCCGCCACCTTTCCTGTTAAATAATTATGCTTGACATAAAACACCCAACTTTTTTTTTTTTTTTTTTTGGAAGCACGTGTTTGCCTTTCCCTTTAAATGGAAGTCTCTGGTTCAGTGGGGCTTACATGCTTAATGACAATGTGGTGGAGCTAGCCCAGGAGAACAATGCATCCATTAATCTGCCTCATGCTTAATTGGTAACTACTGTATGGGCTGGCATTTCAAACACAGATTGCAAATGTACTTGAATTAGTTACTGTTTAATTGATACAACTGGCGCTCAGCCGAGAACCAACACGCAGCTACTGTAAAAAGAGGATTGAAAGCAGAGAGAGAGAAAAAAACAAGGTATGATTGTGATTCATGTTTTAAATGTTTATGTCAATTATTTGTGGGATATACTTACATATTTTTTCATATGGCTTTGGAAAGCAACAGACCAAAACACGCTGCTGAAATTACCTGCATCTTTGCTGAGAAATTGCAGTGACTCCCAATGCTCTCTCGCTTCCTTTTCTTCATTCTCTTGCCTTTCCAAGGATAGTTAACATATGTACAACTGAGGGTGGGGGTGTGATATTTAACACGAAATGAAATGCCTAAGAGGATAATTTGGACAATGTCTTCACAATAGCAGGATTTCCAAGAAATAGAATACTATTGTGACAATAATTCAACTTTATTACCATTCACACCAGTGTTACTATGGATATATTTTTTAAAAAAGTTAATTCCTGGGTGGCGCCTGTGGCTCAAAGGAGTAGGGCAGTGGCCCCATATGCTGGAAGTGGCGGGTTCAAACTCGGCCCCAGCCAAAGACTGCAAAAAAAAAAAAAAATTAATTCCTTGAGATTAATTTCCAAATAATTCCACATACCCACACCATGCAGGAACCATCAGGTTCTGCAACTTGCCTCTGAAGAGAGAACATTTTTGTTTCAGGTAAGTCGCAATGATACTGATGGCTATCATTTATTCAAGATCTATAAATTCAGAATCACGTTAAGTGACTTGATATAGGATTTCTCATTTAACTCTTGAAATAGCCGTGCTTGATGCCCCAGGTTGGATCTTTATTTCATTGATTAAATCTATGTAAAATAATTGGACAGAAAATAAAAGCATTGAACTAAACTTTTTCTACCTTTTTAGTACCTTGAGGTGTCTCTGTACTACTATGTTTCCCCCAAAATAAGCCTTAGCAGGATTTCTTTGCATTTGTTAAATATAAGCCCTACCCTGATAATAAGACCTAGTATCAGACCCAGCATATCTGCATAGCCACATCATGCATTTTGGCATGGAGAGGAAGACATCCCCTAAAAATAAGCCCTAGTGTGTCTTCTTGAGAAAAAATAAATATAAGACAGTGTCTTATTTTCAGGGGATTTTCGGTACTTTCCATAGATGTTGTATGAGGTTACAATCTTACTAACAGTGTCTAAGTGTTCCTTGCTCTCCACATCCATGCCAGCTCTTATTTTGGGACTTTTTGGTAACACCCATTCTCTCTGGAGTTCAGTGATATCTCATGTGGTTTTACACTTTCCTGACAATCAGAGATGTTGAGCAGTTTTTCATGTGTTTGTTGGCCATCAGATTATCTTCGTTTGAAAAAATTTCTGTTATGTCTTTTGTCCACTTTTTATGGGATTTTTTGGTCTTTCCTTGCTGATTTTCTTGTCTTCCAATCAACAAAAGTAATTAAAGACAAAGATGGCCATTATATAATGGTGAAGAGAACAATTCAACAAGAGACTTAATGATCTTAAATAATTATGCACCTAACACAGGAGAGCCAAGATTCATAAAGAAAACTCTACTAGATCTAAAGAAAGTGACAAACAGCAGCACCATAAATGCTGGGGACTTCAACACCACACTCACAGAACAGGATAGAGCCTCCAAACAGAGAACAAGTAAAGAAACAATGGACTTCTATAAGACTTTAGAACAAATGGGCCTAACAGATACTTACAGAACATTCTACCCCCAAACTACTACATTCTATACATTCTCATTATCTCATGGAACATCCTCTAAGGGTGATATCTCAGGCCACAAAACCTGCCTCAAAAAAATTCTTTAAAAAATATAAATTTATTCTCTCAGACCACACTGGAATAAAATTAGAAATCAATTCCAACAGAAACACTCATCCCTATATAAAATCATGGAAACTAATAAAATCATGGAAACTAAACAACCTATAGCTAAATGATAGTTGGGTCAATGAGGAGATAAAGTTTTAAGTCAAAGGATTCTTTGAACTAAATGATAATAGGGACACAAGTTATCAAAATCTGTGAGATAAAGCAAAAGCAGTCCTCAGAGGAAAGCTTATAACCTTAAAACGCACACATCCAAAATATACCAACAATCTAATGAATCATCTCAAGGAACTGGAAAAGAAAGAGCAAAACAATCCCAAACCCAGCAGAAGAAAGTAAATAACCAAGATCAGAGCAGAACTAAATGAAATTGAGAACAAAAAACTCCATACAGAAGATTAATGGAGCAAAAAGTTGGTTCTTTAAAAAGATAAATAAAATTGACAAGCCTCTTGGTAGATTAACCAGAAATAGAACAGTATGGACTCTAATAAGCTCAATTAAAAATTAAAAAGGAGAAATCACAAATGATATCACAGAAATACGAAACATCGTCTCAGAATACTATAGACATCTCTATGCTCATAAACTTGAAAATCTGAAGGAAACAGACAAATTCTTGGAAATATACAACCTCCCTAGGCTTA
The DNA here is from genome assembly GCA_963574575.1 of Galagoides demidoff. Lineage (NCBI taxonomy): Eukaryota > Metazoa > Chordata > Mammalia > Primates > Galagidae > Galagoides > Galagoides demidoff. Next base: position 46,413 of record CAUYQV010025034.1, on the reverse strand, counting down.
ATCAGGAAGAAATAAAACTGAAAAGCACTGAAATTGAAGCAGCAATAAAAAATATTCCAACAAAAAAAGTCCTAGACCAGATGGTTTCACACTCAAATTCTAACAAACCTATAAAGAGAGCTTATATCTATACTGCAGATATTACTCTGTAACATTGAGAAGGGAAGAATCCTCCCTAACTCACTCTATGAAGCCAATATCACCTTGATACCAGAGCCAGAAAGGATAAAACTAAAAAAGAAAACCACAGACATATATCCCTTATGAAGATAGACACAAAAATTCTCAATAAAACCTTATCTAACTGAATTCAGCTGCACATCAAAAAAAATTAATTAATAACAACAAAGTGGGCTTCAGAACCCAAAGGTGCAAGAATGATTCAATATACACAAATCTGTAGGTTTAGTTCACTAAAATAAAGACCATATGATCCTTTCAATAGAAGCAGAGAAAGCATTTGACAAAATTCAGCACCTTTTTATGATAAGAGCACTTAACAAAATTGGTATAGATCGGATGCATGGATACAAATGTATAGATTTAGATACCTCAAAATACCAATGCCATTTTTCACAAATCTAGAAAACAATAGCTCTATGCTTTGTACAGAACCAGAAAAGACCTCAAATAGCCAATGCACCCTTATGTCATAAGAACAAAGTGGGAGGCATCACTTTATCAGACTTCAAGTGATACTATAAGGTTATAGTAACCAAAACAGCATGGTATTGGTATGAAAATAGACACAGACCTAAGGATCAGAACAGAGAACCCAGAGATGAAACCATCCTTGTATTCCCATTTGATTTTTTGACAAAGTAGATAAAAACATACACTGGGGAAATAATCCCTGTTCTATAAATAGGGCTGAGAAACCTGGATAGCCACATGTAACAGATGGAAACAGGATCGACACCTGTCACCACTCACAAATATTAACTCAGATGGATGAAAGACTTAAACTTAAGGCAGGACAATATTAGAATTCTGGAAGAAAATATTGGAAAAGCTTTTAGTAGATATTGGTCTAGGGAAAGACTTTATGAATAAGATCCCCAAAGCAATGACAGCCACAACAAAAATAAACAAATGGCATCTGATCAAATTAAAAAGTATGTGCACAGCCAAAGACACAATCAATAGAGTAAATAGACAACCTACAACATGGGAGAAAACATTTGCATGCTATACATCTGAAAAGGGGCTCGGTCTTTGTAGCAGGTGACAAGGATTTCCTTGGCTTTCTGGTCTAAAGCCCTTCAGGTTTTTTCCCCGCCTCTCTGACTTCTCCTCAATTGCTTTGAGAGAAGCTTCCTTCTCTCTTCTGCATTCCAACGTGGGAAGGAACTATCTCAGATCCCCCACCATGTACAAGCTCTCTGTGCAACCTCATTTTAGGACCCTGACTTCACCTATATACCACAGGGGAGTAAATTATACATATATAACAATACATGGTTTTTAAAAATTCTCCAAGAGTCATCTCATAGAGAAATTTCCAATTCTCTTTCTGTCCCTTAGAGCTCTCTATGGCATATACACAAAGCCAGCTGGACTCTGTCCAGTGGTCTAAGAACAGCTCGTAAATATGTTCCACATATGGACTCACCTTCCAGACCCAATGCTTTGCTTTTTCTTATCTCTTGCCAAATGGTGTCTCTAATTACCTCGTCACCCCAGCTACTAGCCTGGGAGTCATCCTTGATTTTTCACTGACCTTCATCCATCTCCACCAACCTGATTTGATCACCAAGTTCTACAGACTTTTTTAATGCTCATTTACTTAGTTTGAAAAAATTTTTCTTCCTCTTTGTCCTCAATGCTACTGTGTTGTTTTGATCCTTCTTGCTTCTCACCTGAATTATTATAACATCCACCTAAGAAGCAGTTTTCCTGTCCCTTCAATCACGTCTTCTCCAATCCGTTCTGCAGACATGATACTTAAGAAGGAAAATGCACCCTTGGTTGTTAAAGATCATCCAGAATTTTCACAGCCCTCAGGAAAAGCCACCATCTCATCCTACCTATATCTCCAGGTTTGTTTTTTTTTTTTCTTCTCTTCTCCCAAACACCCCCAGCCTTCTCCACCTGAAAATTCCCACTTTTCCTTCAAGCCTCCGTTCAATAATCATCATTCTGTGAAGCTATCTCTGACTGCACTTGGCTAAGATACGTGTCCATCCTCTGTCTTCCTTCAGGTCCTGTGTTTATTTCCGTTATGGACTTGATCACATTGCACCAAAATTATAATTTTTAAGTACTCTTGTGGCTTTCTGGTTAAGGCCATAATCATATTTTGCTTTCTAGCTTTTCTAACTGTTCATATGCTTTATACATCTTAAAAAAGAGACCTCTTTCTTAGCATCTTAAAAGAGATATGAATATAGTATTGCACTCAATTTAATATGCCTGGTATATAAATAATATTTGTTCTCTTTCTTTACTTTTCTTTGCTAGGAACGAGCTGAGTAACATTGGGAAAATTGCTATTTTAGCCTTTATAAGCAGCAGGCTCATTATCGGTGGAGTTATCGCTAAGGTCTTTGTGACACTTATCTTCATATTTATGTGGTTCTTTCTACATAAATATTGCATAATTAGGCATTTAATAGAAGTTTTCATGGTTTACCATTGTTTAATAAAAAGGTTCTAGTTCAAAGTGTTCTTCAACATTGATTTTTGTCCCTACACTAACTGTGGAATTGTGCTGTTTGGTGTGTGTGTATAAAATGATTATATATGACATATATACATAATATTTAAAGTAGTTGATGACAAGAACATATCTTTGAAAAGGAAAGGAAGAGGAGGAAAAGGAGAAAGAGAGAGAGACAGAATCCTGCCCGAGAGAAAAGTAAGAAATGTGAAAGTCGAAACTAGAAGTGACTGAGAACAGGTGCCTGCACCCTGGAGGTTCCATGTAATGGTGAGAAGCCATTTGGAATCTGTGTCTAAGGTTCCTAGAATGTAAATGAAAAAAGCAACTGTCTCAGATACTAGAATCATCACAGCACAAGTGAGGCTTTTCTAGTAAAAACATCTTGAATAAGTTTCTCCACCCTGAGCTCTGTGTCCTAGGCACCAAATAACACACCAGACGTTACCACAACACGGTTCCTGAACAACAGATAACGTGAACTTGATGGGGCTGCTTTACAACACCCTCCAAGAAAAGGCAAGGCCGTCACTTGAAAACTGTGAAGACGATTCCATGTGTGGCTGAGATGTATTTCAATAGTGTTGTCTTCTGATGATCAATTTCGATTAAAAATAAAATCCAGAGGCCAGTGGTGGTACTTCATGCTTATAATCCCAGCACTTGGGAGGCCACCGTGGGTGGATTGCCTGAGCTCACAGGTTTGAGACCAGCCTGAGCCAGAGTGAAACCTTGTCTCTAAAACATAACCAGGCATTGGGGCGGGCACCTGTAGTCCCAGCTACTTGGTAGGCTGAGGCAAGAGAATCACTTAAGCCCAGGAGTTTGAGGTTGTTGTGAGCTATGACACCATGGCGCTCTACCAAGGATGAAAAAGTGAGACTCTGTCTCTAAAATAAAATAAGATAAAATCCAGAATACCCAAATGAATAGCAACAGAGCACATCCTTCAGCTAATCCTCTTAAAACATGACACTTGCGGGATCCTAACGGGGTCATGGTGCTGTACTGTGAGTAGGAGTCTACTCAGGGAAGCGGCAGCTACTCCCTCCGTGATTTACCAACGACTGTCGGCACTGTCCATTTGGCTTATCCCGGCTCTACCATTAAGGAACCGTGATCTTCAGCAAGTGACTTGACCTCTCTGTCATTTAGTTTCCTCATCTGTACAAACAGGAGTAAAGACAGTTAGCTCACTGTGTTGTGAGGAGGATACAGCGTAATAAAACACGGAAATGCTCCTGGTGGTGCTCAGCAGATACGAGGCGCCTGCGTTGCATCTCATCACCCTGGGTGTTTAATGTGTGTGTGCTTTTTGATTAGTAACAGCATGAAGAAAACGTACTTTCCATTCTGAGAACGTTGTGGAACACGTCTTTGCAGATTGCTTGAGCGATCACTACATTGTGATCTCGTTTACTTTGGTGATTCAATTCTTCATTTCTTCGTAGACATAGCAAGTGTGTATATATCTTGCTTTCTTTGTGGTCAACCTTTATCAATTCTAAACAAACTTGCTCTCTTGTGAGATGTAGATGTAATCTCATGATTCGGCTGCTGAAATGGTGAGAGAAGGCTCTGCAGACGAGCGAGGCTGGAAACCAGGACTCGTCTAGATCAGCGAGACCACATCTGCCAGCGGCTGAGCACTGGGGCTGCTGTCAAACAATCGTTCACTCCACCTGCAACTTCTTGATTCTAAAAATTCCAGATCAGTTTCAGGTTAAATATCCTTTTAGATCAAGGAAAACAAATGAGTAAAACTCTGTATGTAAAAATATCACTTCCCTCTGATGTATAGTTCTTATTTCCCTAAATTTCTTAACTCTAAGGAGAATTGGTGCTTTCTCTGTTAACTTTCCATTTCCTTTGAAGTTTCTGAAAATTTCAGGCTAATCAATCCCCAGGTGGCTCTATTTCAAGTGTTACCCTTTGCAGCAAAGAGCATCTCTCTCAGCTTTAGACCTAATTTTGCTGTGAATGTTCTTGCCTCACTTCAGAGAGGAGCAAAGCTTCCTGTGTAGGGCCCACACTCTGTCTCTCCTTACAGGATCCCATCTCTGATCACCACGGCCCACACTGACCTCCAGGAGAAGCGCATTGAGTACTTCTTCTTTTATTTCAAAATATTAAGGAGGTCCCAATGTTTATGTTATGTGAATACGTTTTATAATGTTTAAGTTCTGGCTTTTAGTGTGCCCACCACCTGAATAGTGTTCATTGTACCTGGAAGGTAGGTCTTTACCCCTCCCCTTTTCTGCTCCCTCTTCCTTAATTTCTAATGATCTTTATATCTCTCTGTGCCCATGTGTGATGGCTAATTAGTTTCCAATTATTAAAGAGAACATGTGGTGTTTGGTTTTCCATTCTTGAAATGCTTCACTTGCGAAAATGGTGACCAGTTAAATACAAGTTGCTGCTAAAGATACTACTTTATTCCATGTGATGGCTGGGTAGTACCCCACAGTATATGTGTGTGTGTGCATACCACATTTTCTTAATCCACTCATGAATTGATGGGCACTTAGGTTGATTCCACATCTTTGCAATTATGAACTCAGCTGCAATAAACATTCAAGTGCAAGTGTTTTTTTGATAAAATATCTTCTTTTCCTTTGGGTAGATATTCAGTAGGAGGATTACTGTGTTGAATGGTAAGTCTATATTTATTTCTTTGAGGAATCGCCATACTGTCTTCCATACAGATTATACTAATCTGCAGTCACATCAACAGTGTACAAGTGTTCCTTTCTCCCTGCATCCAAGCCAGCCTTTGTTGTTCTTTGGACATTTTAATAACGGCCATTGTGACAGAGTAAGGTGCTATCCCTCACTGTGGTTTCACTTTGCGTTTCTCTGGTGATCAGTGATGTTGAGCATTTCTCCAAGTGTTTGTTGGCCATTTGTCTCTCTTTCTCTTTGAAAGGCTTGCATTCATGGCTTTTGTTCACCTCTTGATAGGGTTATTCATTTTTTCTTGCCAATTTGTTTGAGTTCTTTGTAGATTCTGAGTATCAGCCTTTCATCAGATATATGGTTTGTATATATTTCTTCCCATTCTGTGGATTGTCTATTTGCTCTGTTGATTATTTCCTTTGCTATGAAGAACCTTTTAATTTAATCCAGTCCCATTTATTTATTTTTGTTGTTTCTGTGTTGACCTTTGGGAAGAACTCTGCAGACATCAGCCTAGGCAAAGAATTTGGCCTATGGCTTATTGAATACTTCTACTTCTTTCCCCACATACCTGCTCACTCCTTCCCAAGGATAAGGCAAGATCAAGATACTCCACCTGCAAGGAGAAAGAGTTTTTGATCTAAATTGCTCAAATTCTAGGACCTCACACTGGCACAATTTTCAAATAAATAAAGGTGGCAGTGCTTAAGTGTGGAGTCTTCCTCTCCAGGCTCTTGCTTCCATGGAGGTTAGAATGGTAATGAAGGCCAGAGTCATTCCCCTTCCAAGAAATCCAAACTACCCGTCTTTAGCTCTCTTCTGCCTTAAGGGCTGATCCTATATGAAGATTGACAAAGCCTGGAGCGAGGCCTTCACTTGGGACAAGAGCCTTCCTCCTTCCCTTGCTCTCTCTATCTCACTTCTTGGTCTACATCCTCCCATCTACAGTTCAACCTTTTCACCCATTTGAGTGGTAACATTAGAGACCTGCTTTCAGAATAGCCCTGTGGCTCAGGGAGGAACTATGCTCTGAGGACAGCTGACTGGCTAGAGAGAGAGAGACTGGAGATGGAGGACAGCCCCAAGCAATAAAGACGTGAGACAAGGACTTGCTTTGTCAGACTTTCTCTTGCCCTTGGAAATTCACCCCAAGAGGTTATCTATGGAAAGGCAGGACTTAGTTATTTCTGGGTTCCTTTGCCAAATAACACGACATGATAACCACCTTAATTGCAATTCAATTTACATGACAACAATTTGGTGTGGTTAATTTTAACCGATTCCATTATTTTCAGTGGCAACTACATAAATAATAGCTGGCTCTTTTCTCTATTATTCCCTTTTTATAATCAGTGGGAGTAGAGGGTGGGCTTTTAAAATCTCTACTTCTTTCTCATCCACTATGCAGACTTGGCAGAGTCAATCAGGAAACGATGGTTAGATGTTTAAAGCCTGTGTCGTAGTAACTAACTGTCACTGCCTTAGGATTTGATGCAGAAGCTTTTTTCAATTGTTCTTTTAAAACTTTTGAATATCTTTTCCTTAATTGTTTCCCAATAAAATCAATTTCTTAACTTTTTTATAGCTATGTTTCCCTATATCATTTACTCTTCCGCTGACTAAAGTCTCGCGTGTAAAGGCCACAGCCCATAATTATAATCCTCACCCCTTATTTTGCCATGGACATAATAAGTCTGCAATAAACAACAACTAGAAACATGAGTAAAAGTCATAGAAAGATAATCACAAGAGAAATAAAATAGCCAGTAAACATAAAAATAAAACCCCATATTCATTCTTCCTAGTGATTGTAGAAATGCATAAACCATCTATCAAATTGGTAAGGATACTAATATATTTTAACATTTGATTGATGTTATCAGAGAATGTCACTGAGAGATTAAAAATCATTCTGGGAAGCAATTCGACAATATGTATTAAAAATCTTTCAAATTTACATTGGCAAAGAATATTTCATGATACAGAACAATTCTTGGTATATAATGCCAATTTATTATTATTATTCAATAAGTCTTTATTTATTAAGGGTCCACCTTGTGTCGGGCACTGTTTCAAGTAAACAAAACAAAACTCACGTATTCAGGGGACTTCCAGGGAAAAGGAAGTCAGCTGATGAGAGGTACTGTGGTGGGTGTGACCACACGTGCCTCCTCCCAGGAGAGGCCAAGTTGAAGGTCCCTTTCCCAGTGTAAGTATTAATAACCAGGTACTCCAGTGGAGTGGTGGGGAGGGTGCTGTTTTAGGGATGTAGTCAGGGCACCTCTCTTGGGCAGAGCCTGGGATGCAGCAAAGCAGTGAGCCTCCTTCCTGTTCCAACAAAGGAAAGACCAAGTGAGGGGAAAGCACCTCACAGGTTTGAGGGGCTGTGAGAGAAGAGTATGGCCAGAGTGGAGAGAGTGACAGGTGGACAGGAGGGCAGGAAGGCTTGGAAACAGACGGGGCTGAGTTAAGAGAAAACCTTACTTCAACATTCATTCTAGTTTTCTGCAATATTAAAACAAGTTTCATGAAGACTCAGCCTTTTCTTTTTTTCCCAAACAAAGCTGCTCATAATATGCCCTGGCCAGTGGAGTTTGTTACTGTCGTTTACATAGAGAACACTGGGACCGGGGTACCATCTGCTTGGAATGAGCCATGTGTCCTTCTATAAAACAGGGTAAGTCAGATCTTGACAGCTGAAGAACAGTGGGGCTGTGAGCCACAGGTGGTGAGAATTTCCTGGCCAGTGTCTCTTGGGATTCAACTTTCGTCTACCTTGTTCTAGGACCATCCATGTACTGTTTGAAATGTTTGCAAACTCTTTAAAGTCAAGGAAGGTTTCCCACATAGAGATGAATTGGCCAACGTTTGTTAATTAAGTCACAGAATGATAAATTATCGGAAGACTTTATTTTTATATTTTTAAATTAAACCCAGAGACACACACACACTGTGTGGGAGGGGAAAACCGGGCCGTCACTTTTGTTCTCTTCCCCAGGACCAGTGACCAGATTCTTAATCAGGAGGAAAGTAGTCAAGAATTACACTCCATCTGTATAGGATTTTGAAAAATTAACACCACTGGTTTACACCTTCTGTTAATTAATGCTTTATATTCAAACCAAGCATTGTTTGGGCACCAAGTGCAAAGCACCCTGTCAATAGCCAGAGATGGCTATTTTCAAGCCATCTCTGCTCATCCACCCCAAAGAACTTTGAAAACTTAGGCACACACTTGTGCCTTTTTTTTTTGTAGAGACAGAGTCTCACTTTATCACCCTCGGTAGAGTGGCGAGGTTTCACACAGCTCACAGCAACCTCCACCTCTTGGGCTTAGGCGATTCTCTTGCCTCAGCCTCCTGAGTAACTGGGACCACAGGCGCCCACCACAATGCCCAGCTATTTTTTTGTTGCAGTTTGGCCGGGGCCAGGTTTGAACTTGCCACCCTCAGTATATGGGGCTGGTGCCCTACCCACTGAGCCACAGGCACCTTTTTTTTTTTTTTTTGCATGACTTCTAAATTTTTAATCACAGATTCAATTTGTGCAAAAAATTTAATTTCTAGTAGATTGTAACTATAAATTTTTAAAAAGTAAATTATTACATTACTCTTTGAAATGTATCAATTTGAATACAAATACCACAGTAATTTGCTATCCACCATTATCAATTTAAAAAATATTAACGGCTCGGTGCCTGTGGCTCAAGCGGCTAAGGCGCCAGCCACATACACCTAAGGTGGCGGGTTCGAATCCCTAGCCCGGGCCCGCCAAACAACGATGATGGCTGCAACCAAAAAAAAATGGCCGGGCGTTGTGTCGGGCACCTATAGTCCCAGCTACTTGGGAGGCTGAGACAGGAGACTCGCTTGAGCCCAGGAGTTGGAGGTTGCTATGAGCTGTGATGCCATGGCATTCTACCCAGGGGGATAGCTTGAGGTTCTGTCTCCAAAAAAAAAAAAAAAATTAACAAATGCTTTCGGAGTTGCTACTTTAAATTGTTCATTTTTCTTCTTAAACTACTATTTCCCTTGTTGTTAATAATTCATCTCTTCCTCTGACATAGGTATATACATTAAAATTCATTTGTTTATTTATTGCACTTGGCCATCAGGCTGTAAGTACTAAATTATTTTTCTGCATTGACTTATTAACGGTAACATATTATAAATCTCAATAAATCATTATTATATATAAAATTTAAAATTTATAAATGGTTTCACTATTATTACATGAGATATTGTCTGGTATTAAATCCATGCTCAATTTTCATTTTTGTAGACATAAGTGCTAAAAAAATTCAATGACATAAATATGTAGATGAGAATGGATATTTCATTACAGCACTGTCTCCAATTCCATGGACTCCTCCCAAATTATATGCCAGACATCACAGGGTACTGTATGATCAAAAATTTTTATCCTTAGCTGAAAACTTGTTTAGGGTGTCCTTTAACTTTGTGGAAAGCAAAATTTCAAAAAATAGACAAATTTTTTAAAACATGACTTGGTTTCTTTTTTTCTTTTACATTTACTTAGATACTAGACATATCATTCTCAATTTCTGGAAAGGATACTCAAAGGATTTACCTACATGATTCAAATAATTATTAATTATATCAGCTACTCACTCACAATGAGACATATTTTACTAACTATGTTAATACAAAGGTACAACAATTAAGTTTGTGAACTCATCCTAGAAAAAGTGCTATCTACTTAATTGCTGAATATCACTATGGTCACCTTTGAAGTACCCTAGAAAAAGTGCTATCTACTTAATTGCTGAATATCACTATGGTCACCTTTGAAGTACCTTGGGAAGCTATGCACCCATGCCAGTGCCTAGTACATCCTTCAAAGCAATTTTGGACTCTTACCCTGGAATGGTCATCAAAGCTGTCACCACCTTACCCTTGATCTCCTGATTGTCTTCAAGAGGTCTCCCTTTCAATGTTTCTTTTATCTTAAGGTAAAGAAAAAAGTCATTGGGGGCCAGATCTCATGAGTAGAGAAGGTGTCCCAATACAGTGATTTTTTAACTGGCTAAAAGCTCCCTCACTGACAGAGCCATGAGAGCCAGTACATGGTCATGATGCAAGAGCCACGAGTTGTTGGTCAAGATTTTCAGTTAAGATTTTGTTTCTCTATTGATAATTACTTGGTCTGCTATGCTTATCACAGTCAAATGACAATTTTGACACACACTTTGATGAATTTTTGCAGTGTTTTCATCAGTTGTGCTTATTATTGGCTGCCTAGACCGCTCTTCATCAGTGACTCTTTCCCTACAGAGACGCATTTAATCCATTTGTACTCTGCCATTTTCTTCATGGCATTATCCCCATAATGAACTAACATGTCCTGTTTTCACTTCTACTCTTTAATTAGAAATTTAATGTTTATTTGTTTGTTGCTGTAATTCAGTGGTTCTCAACCTTCCTGATGCCTCGGCCCTTTAATACAATTCCTGTGGGTCACGACCCACAGGTTGAGAACCACTGCTTCAATTCAAGCTCAACATTCTCTCCATGGCACACAAAAACATGCAACAACAATAATGAACACCACTCAGCCAGGCACTGCCAACGTCAAGATGAACACAAGTTAAGATGCAACACTGATATACCAAAGTTATGCAATCTTCCTGAGTTGTCTGTACAGTGCCGTCAGTATGCACACAGTAGTAAGTTCCCAATCTTAACTGTCAACCTGTTCAAGAAACTATGGAAGGTGCTATTATGTGAAAGACATGCAGAAAGGACTTAGGTATGAACTCTGCCATCAACCATCATAGAGTCTGGTCACATGAGGAAGAAGGGAATAGATGGTGTGAGAGAGACAGAGATGAAGGAATATGTGAGCTCAGAGATGGAGAAGATTACTTCCTGGCCTCTGCAAGAAAGGGTATGAGGAATTTGGCCATGAGCAGACGGAGTGAGAACATTCTATGAAATGCAGTATACAATATTAAGAGATTCAAATGGGCTGATATGACAAAACAAAAAAATATGTAGTAAATGTTGAGTGCACAGATCTAAGGAAAAATAGAACTGGCAAAAAGAATTAAGTTAGATGAGGCTCGAGGATCTGATGCTTATTCTAAAGACAGTGGTATTTTTTAAATTATTTTAGAAGTATTATGTATTAATTATAGAAAATGTGAAAATTATTTACCACCTAGAGTTCTTTTCTGTTATTAATATTTTATGTATGTTCTTCCAAATTTTCTATGCATACCTCATATTCCCAGCACACAGAATAGGACCCTGGAATATAGTAGGCACGAAACAAATAGTTCTTAAGTAAATATTATTAAAACTAGGAATTTTTATGTGCCATTTTGTAAATTGATATTGTTTTTACTTAAAGATGTCTTAAATAGGTGTCTTCATGCCAACCAAGTATTTGCACCACAGCTACATGGCATTTCATTGTATGGATACATGCTAATGTTTCATTGTTGCAGAACTGTTACCAAGTCTTAGCTGTTATAAACAATGGTGCTCTAAGCAATTACCATAGATTACTAGAATTTAATTGGCTAAAATTATGCATGAGTGATTTTAGAGGATTTCTGAACAAATTACATCAATTTACACTTAAACTACTGTTCACAGAATATGTTTATTCTTAAAATCAATTATATTGGGTAGTTTTTAAAAAACTTTATAAATAAGAAAGTTAAAAAACTGGACCTCACTGTACATTATGTTTCTTTGCTTTTCGGTAAGGCTGAGTGTTATTTTTCATATGCTTATTGTCTGTTGAGCTTTTGTTTTGAGAATGCCTATTTCTGTTCTTTATAGACAAAAGTTCTCTGCAAGGGAGGACAGTATAAGAGCTGCATTTAGTATTTATCAGGGGGTTAGAGTGGACAAGAATGGCAAAATAGTAGAGGAGAGGTTAACGGTGGAAATGGCAGAGAACGGTTTCTAGAAAGCAATTGCAGGTGCAAGACAGTGATTTGAGGCGTGGAGAGATGAGGTGGGGAGGGTGGCATCACGCACACCTTTTTATAACACTGACTGAGGAAGAAAGGCCAGGGTAACTTGAGTTAGGCTGGTGTACGCTTGGACATCTTCTTAGGCATCCAGATAAGAGCTCTCTGTCCCTCTGTCCCAATGAACATAAAGAAGAAGGGATTGTGCTGGAGTTAGATCTCAGAGGAGGCAGCAGAAAAGAACAGAAGGGAAGGCAGAGTGGTGGGTTTGGTCCTTTGAATGATCAGGACAAGAGACAAAGAGTGAGAATCTAGAGAACTTCAATGATGTATAAATACATGCATGTTTGGGCGTGAAACTATAAAACAAGACAGACTATGCTGAGTCCAAAAAGTAGACTGTGAAATGGAGTGGGAGGGAGCAGATGGGGCAGAGGCCCCTCCGACCCGGACATGGGTGCCTCATTCATGGAAGGGGTGGCATGGAAGCTGGTCTTGGCTGGATGGGTTCAGGCTGCTGCTGAGGCTTCCTTGTCCTGGGAAAGAATGGCAGGAGGGCCTCTGAGACAGCAAGCAAGGCAGTGAGCTTGAAGAATAGAAAGTAGGAGGCTTTGAAAAGTGGACCCTGTAGGAGGTAGAGGGAGGGAACTGCAGGCTGGAGGCAACAGCTGGACACTCCCAGGATCCCGGGATCCACACGCAACATCGGGCCCAGACCTGGATTCTCAAATGTACTGTCGTGGTCATGGTGACATTGGACTCTCTCTCTGCCCCTGAGATTGTTATCCTTAATTCACAGTTCAGGAAACTGAGGCCCAGAAAGCTCTGTATTTTGCCCAAGATCACTGAGGGGAAAGGAAGGCACTGCAGGTCTGTGGACTTGTGCAGCGACGTTTCTAGCTCACCCCAAATGCCTTTTATTTGACTCTGCAGCAGCAAGACTCCTCTGAAGATTTCAGAGTGGCATGATCAGAGCTGGTAGATGATGTTATAAAACCAAATATATTAGTCATTTTCAGTACTTTGAAAGTTCTCAAAGAACAGTAGAAGTTTGCCATGACTGGCATATTTTTATCTAGTTCAAAGGTTCATCAAAGTCCTTTACAGATTAATGACTTCAAGTTTGCTTGCGACTGTGTAGGTAAACGGAGCAACCTAATTATGTTCTCAGCATATCAAATACTGCAGCTCACTCTGCCTAAATCTAATTTAGATATTTATACACTTTCTAAAAATAGAAAATTGAGAATTATCCATTATCCAGAACTAGTCATTCAATTAACAAGGAGATAAATACTAAAGAGCCTGATCCCAATCATCAGAAAATGAGGGCACAGTGAGATTGAGGACATAAAACGCCAACTGTCACAGCACACCTTGGCAGGAAAGGACTCTGCCACCTTTGGGGTGACTGGCGTTTTTCAGCTGTAGTCTCTGTCCTGAGCACTTTGCACTCTGAATCTTACCCTTGTCCCTTTGCGGATACAATAAAAGAAAAAAGAAATGAAAAAACATTGAGGCCATGAACAGACCCCTGACTTGCCCAAAGAGGCCAGGTTATGGTCTAACCCAGACTGGCCCCCTTTAGTAGGAGCTGCGTTCCATTTGGTGTGGCCTGGCTCTGGTGCATAGGATGCCAGGAGGCATCAACAGGGTAGCCTTTTGTAGCCATTCCACATTACTGACTAAAGGGGAATTTTGCTACGTAGTATCCATGAGTATAACAGAAAAAATAATGAAAATTGAAGATTCCTCTCCTACTCTTTCTTCTTGCAAATTACAGAAGAAAAGTTAGTTATTTTAAAAGCCATAAACTGGGTGGATTCTTTTGTGCATTCTTTCTTCTCTTTTTAGGTATTTGTTCTGCTACCTGATTGGGCAGAGGCTGAATGACAGGTGTGGAAATGTAGATGTAATCAGCAGGGATGTAAATGTGCCGCTCTCAGCAAGTGAGTGCTAACGCCCATCCCCTGACTTCTCCCCGGGCTCCAGAGGGGTCCTAATGTCAAGTGTCTGGCTGCTAACAGATTGAAGGATGTGAACTTCCAGTAGGAGTGTGGTAAGCAAAGGAAGCTCTTGGTCCACTTGGTGAAACTAAGGGCTTCCATAAAGTTAACTCCTAGTGAATTCTGAAGAACAATGATGTAGGGCAAAGAAATGAAGGCAGATTAGTGGAGCCAGACTAAATTGGATTCAGATGTCAGCCCTGCAGGGACATGTTCTCTGTGGGGCCCCACTCTATAAACTTAAGACATGATTCATCTTTTTTAAAGATGAATGTTCATGTACTAGCTGCATCATTTAACTGGTCTGAGGCTCAGTCTCTTCATCTGCAAAATGGGATATAGAGTATTTGCTCTACAGAAAGCTTGTAAAATTTACACGAAGAGCACTTAAGTTATTTCCTGACACAGAGTAAGGGCCTAACAAAGGTTGACATCCTTAGCTATCTAGGGAGAAATCAAATTAATAAACCTCACAGGAGGAAAAAATAATGTGGTGACAAGCTGATATAGTTCATATTTAATAGCACATAATATGAATAAAAGTTAGAAATATTTTTACCTCTAATCAAGAAGTTTCAGTTATATGTTACATAGGTAATAGAAAATAAATAGGGACAGTGGTGAATTTGACTTCGTACTTTATATTCCAAATCGATTGGAAAAATATAGTATTTTACAATAGTTTAGTTCCTTTATAATGTTACTATTCTCAGCAGCAACCATTTCCTAACTGAACAAAATCCTCAGTTTCGATAAACACTTTCCATCACAGCTTAAATTTTACCTCCTACTGCAAAAGCAATGATCCTAGGTGACTTCCATCACCTGTAATATCAGAAGATCAAACAACATTCTGGAAAGGCACGGAGACCTAAATTTCCACTTCCTGTTTCTCAGATTAGAGCTACAAAGACAGGATCAATTGGGAATAGATCTGGAAATCAATTAATATAATAGAAAGCCTGAACTCGGGCTACAACACTGAGTTAAGGTACATTACTCGTTTTATATCATAGAAGGTGGCAACAGATTTCTCAAAATTGCCTCTGTTGTATTTTTAAATGTCTTGCTTTGAAGTGGGACATCATTCCCTATATTCTCCCCATGAAGAATAAGTTATCATTTTCTTCTTGATTGTAATTCCTTAATAAAGGAATAGTTTGTTGAGAAAATACAAATTCCTAGGGGTTCTTCTTTCTTATCCTTTAGAAGAGACTTAAATATGGACTCTTAAGCACATAGCAAAAAAAAGAATAGCAGAATCATCCCTGTGCATGAAGGACTCAAGGCCACACGGTCAGTCACATCAGTGGCCATCCGGATGCTTCCACCCATGTTAAGTGACAGCAAAAAATATAGGACATGCAGACTGGAAGGGAAAAAAACTCTGACAAAATGAGACTTTTTTCAATTGTTTTTTTAAATCCTCTAGCACCATATTCGACTTTGAGGTACATGTACTCTGTAGGGCCCTATTCTATAAACATAAGAAATAATTCATCTTTTTTATTCTTCTGACTTAATAATTTAAATAGAAAAAATCAGCTGGGCACGGTGGCGCACACCCGTAAACCCAGCACTTGGGAGGCTGAGGCAGGTAGATTGCCTGAGCTCACAGGTTCAAGATCAGCCTGAGCAAGAGGGAGACCTCTGCTCCAAAAAATAGCTGAGTGTTGTGGTGGGTCCCAACTACTTGGGAGGCTGAGGCAACAGGACCATGTGAACCCCAAAATTTGAGGTTGCTGTGAGCTGTGACACCATAGCACTATACTGAGGGTAACAAAGTGAGACTGTCTCAAAAAAACCAAAAAAAAACTGAAAAAAATCAAAACATTGTATCATGTGCTGTTTTTGTGTAAGGAAAGGGAATTTGTGTGTAGATGTGCTCAATGCTATTCAAAAGTAACACGAGTAGGAAAATAATGAATTTATTCTGTGTACAACAATTATATAAATTCATTTACTTTCTTTTTTAAGAGAGAGAATACGACTTGGTAGTTGTAATGAAGGTACAGAGCTTACAGTCTCCTCATTTAAAAACCACATGGAAAACAACTCACAACCATAACCTTGAACTGGAACTCACTGATGTTCCTGGTCTTCCCAATAATGGGCTGCTTGCCCTGAGTCTACCTAGGTCTGGAGAAGACTCAGGAATGGAATCAAGGTTCTGCCACGTACTAACTGGGTGGCCCAGAGAAAAAAACTCAGGTCTCTGATTCCAGGTCTCTGGCATCCTCACAGGTAAAAATGAACACAATGATTGCTAATTTTCATATTATGGAGACTCGATACAATGGCTTAAGTAAATGTACATTGCCAACTATAAAGCATTCCAGTAATTTATTTTTAATACTTAGAAATGAGCAGGACTTGGCAATACCTACTCAGTAACTCTACTGGTGATGCTGAGTGAGAAGGATTAACAGCATGATACAAATATAAATTTCAAGTTTCATGTCAAATTGCACAATTTTAAATTCCACTTCATTTAATAGAGATACATATATCTTAAAAATTATCAAGCCTCCCTTGAATTTTTCATCGAACCTTTTCAGGGGTGTTTGGTTTTGCTAATGCGTGATCTGCCCCTGTGAGTTCCAGACTTGTCACGGCGAGGTTCTTGAGGCTCACTTTTCTTCTAAAATTTAATTCATTTTATGACATGCAAATATCAAAATAATAAATCTTAAAGAGAATATTTATTTATGATGTAAAAATCTATCAGCAGCTAATTAATAGTTCAGATTATGGGAGAAAGACAAAGGAGAAAGTAAGGCAGAGGAAAAAGAAAAAATTCCTGAATTTCTCATTCTGCACAGAGAATAAAGTTTTTCTTTAATTCTTAATACTAATGATTAAAGAGTCAGTTCCATTATTAGTTAAATTAAACTTAAGATTGTGGGGGGAAATATTATAGAATTTGTGAATAGGAGGAAATAAATATGTAAAGATCAAAAGTCTGGAAGGAGAGGGACCAAAACGTCAGTGTTGTGAGAGGAGTTGATTCTGCTTTGAAGAGTTGAGCCATTTCATCAATTGGCTTTTCTCTACTTCCTGAGTTTTCTATACGGGGTACATTTAACTTTTACAAACAAACAAAAAAGCCACAAACACTTAGAATACTTCATGAGCGGCAGCCCGAGCACATGCTCTTTCCTGCAAAGTTCACGTTGCACAACTCTAGGAGGCGCCCTTCACATCAGAATCTAGGTGAGGGGTTCACACTAGCTGTAGAGAGCACACCTGGGAAAGGCCAGCTCTGGCACAGTAAGGAAGGAAGCGCAGTGCCTGGCCAAGCGCGTTACACAATCTAACACCCCCTGATTATTTCAGAAGTCTCCAGACATCTTAAGGTGACTCCTCTGCTGGGAAATCCCTCCTGTTGGTCAGTCCCCCCACAGGTGTGGCAGACGCCACTGTACCTGGCATGTATTGAGCTCCAGCTATGGGGACAAGGGCTGTCCTGGGAAATTAACTTATAGTGCTTTATTTAATCTTCAGCACAACTCTGTGAAGTAGATAATCTCATCCTTTATCCTAAACCTGTGGATCTGAGATAAAGCCTGGTCAGGTGACTTGCCTAAGGATGAACTTTGAAAAAGCATCAGTGCTTCACAGGGCACAGAGAGCCCCCCAAACTTGCCTGTTGAGGTGACCCTCGTTTCTCTCCACACATCCCCACAGGGGCCTTTCATCTCTGCCTCCTCCTACAGGTTACATTTTTCTATTCCCCCAATTTCTTGATTTTCATTCCCCTTGATCTATTCAAACCTTCTATTGTGTAGTACATGTAGTGTAATTTTCCCAAAATTCTCCCGCAGAAAAGAGTCACTTTATATTTGAATTCTTACAAAATCAATCATATCACAGGGTGCTCTCTCAGTGACTTCACACTGAACAAAGAAGTAATTTAAGCTGCTCTAATGTAGTCCATGAATAAGTATGTCTTCCTTCTCCTCCATGGGTCATTCATCTTACCTTGGGTTAAAAATTGGCCATCATACCTACTGTGCCTCTCCTAATGGAGGCAGCTCAATGTATTTGCTGCACTCCTGCTGGCAGCGAGCACAGGTAGACACATCTCAGACTGCAAGCGTTTCCAGAACACATCCAAGTTCCCTTGGACTCGGGTTGTACAACTTTTTGTGTCCAAACCCGTGGAAACTGTTTCTGGACTGTATCAGCTCTTTAGAAATGCTGTTTGAATACTTAATTAGGTCCACCCTCCCCTTCCCGTGAACTTAACAACCTGCTGCCAGAGTTAATAATTAACAAGGTGTCACAATACCTCTCACAGTGCTCAATTCTTTGCTCACCTGCCTCACTGTCTCTTCCTGCTGCTTCTGAATTGCTCTAACTCCCCTGGGATACAAACTCCCTGTAATAAATCATGGCACAAAGGCACAGACTTTTGTGGCTCTAACTGAAATTCACAATTGGGCAAGCCCAGGAGGCAATCACCTGGCCATTGCCCTAACCCATATGTGTCCCCAGTGCTGCCTGAGCACAGGTGAGCATGAAGTTTTAATGAGGCCTTAGCTGCAAATGCATTGTGCAATTACTGTTAAGATGGGCGAACATTTGGCCCAGAAAGAATTGCATTTTAAGCAATAGGGTTTCCCTATTAGCTGTTCCCAGCTATTAATTCAACCAGTTTGTTTATACATTTTGACAATTGTTCATGTGAAGGAGACCTGGGGATTTTATTTGACCACAATTTCATTATAAGCCAACAGTACGATGGGGCTGCTAATAAAAGTTAATGCAAGTTTAGGCTACATTAAGTGAATAGTCCAAATAAAAAAAGGCAATATCGCCACTCTACTTTACTCTCATAGGTACATGGATCTTATTTTTCTCGACCAAAATTTGGCAAGTACAGTTGTGCATGCAGAGACTCTGGCATGGAACATTTGAAAACACAACTGTCCTTAAAAATCTAGAATGTGCAGTTGGCATGTATGAAGCACAGCCATTTGTGCACTCAGCCACTCATGTGTTCCCTCCTTGAAGCAAATGGCTACTGAATGCACACTCTGGGGCAGACTTTGTTCTAGATCCAAGGGTCAGGAAGACTGGTTCTCTGATGTTGAGAGTTTTTATTCTTTTCTGAGGTGCAAAGAGGCACCAAAACCAGGTGGGCTTTTGGGGTGAGTAGAGTTCCTATGAATGGAGTTCAGAGAAGGAGAATGAGACAGAAAAGAAACATGTCATCAGAAGACTAAGAGCCTCTTTGAAATGATCAGGCCCCGAGAGTGACGGAAATGTGACAGCCATCACATTGCCCTCTCCCGTGAGCTAAGTAATCACCTCGAAGCTACTTGCTGTGTGGGCTGTAGACGGACTGACCCCAAGCAGCCATGAATGAAGCTGAAGATGCCACATGCTGGACACTGTAGCTCATAGCCAATCACTAATCAATGTTATTTCTGTAAACCAATGAGAATTCCTGGCAAACAACTGTTGTCATCAACCCCCCACCCCACCCCCACACACACATAGTGATTTTCCTTTCCTCTTTAAAAACTTGAGCTTCTGCTGTGTTCTTTGGAGCACTTCCCAGAGTAATTTGCAGTGTTTCCGGGCCACAGTCCTCAACCTTGGCCCAAATCAACTCTCTGTATTAATCTTGCCTCCAGTTCTTTCCATGGGTCAACACCTGCCACCGTCTTGCACAGTCAGGAAAGGTGACATCACTGTCAAGGAGGGAACATAATGGTTGAGCATGGGTGAAGAAAACAGAAGTCTGGGTGCAGGACGGGAGAAGGTGGAGGCTGGGCTCCCCAGAGAGAGGGAACAGGATTTGATGTGGCCACGGTGTCCAGAGCACAAAAGTGAAACTCAAACTGGAGGGGTCAGTGAAAACTGGGTCTCTTAATCTCTAAGTTCCACTGGAGAAATAGTCACATGAACAAATGTTTAGAGGGAGTCCCTGAGTTACAAATATCTGACTTATGCACAATTTGCATTCAGAAAAAGAGGCCATTACAGTAAGTCCCGAGTTACAAACATCCAACAGATGGGCCACTTGCATTTATGAACAGAGGCTATTCCAGGTGACAGGTGAGTGTGCCTGTTCCAACTTACATACAAATTCAACTTAAAAACAAACCTACAGAATCTATCTTGTTCACAATCCCAGGACAGTCTGTAATAAAAACAGACATACACAGTCAGGTCAAGTGCACTCAAGAAAGTGCAAGGACTGAGCACTAATGGGAGGATAGGGGAGTCCGTGACTAGCTTTGCCTGAGAGAAATCACAAAGATGCAGAATAAAGTTCAGAAGGGTGGGGTGCTGGCCACAGGAGGGAGAGGCAGGCTGCCCTTCATGCCACCATGCTGGGCCACAAGGAGCCGTTTGGTGGTGTGAACGGCGTGCAGAGAGGAAAGACGGAGAAGGGGCTGCAAAGTCAGGCTCCGTCCTGATGTGGAAAACCTGATAGGACACAGGGGGAATTTGAACTTTACTCTTTGTAAATGAGAAACCAACAAGGGATTTTTAAGCTTACACATGATGTTTCCATTTCCTATTACTGCATCACAAAGCACTTCAAAATTTAGTGGCTAAAATTCACAGCAATTTCAAATTTGTAATGATTCTGTGGTCAGCAGGGAGTTCTTTGTGTGGGGTTAGTTGAGGTCTCTTGCACAGCTGCACAAGGCCGGGAACTCAGCACCGGCTGAATCCAAGAGGCCTCACTGGTGTCTGCAGCCCTGGTGCTGACCATTGGGTGCAGATACCCCATCCCTCTCCACCTGGCCCCTCTTCTTCCAGGGGTCAATTGTGGGTGTCCCTTCCAGCATGCTGGCTGGATGCCAAGATTTCCAGAGGCCAAGCCCAGATGTGCTAGTGCTTCCAATGTCTCCAATTACATCAAGATTATTAATACATGACTGGTCAAGTAATTCACCTCGTCAACCCCAGAATCAATGTAAGTTGTGACAACTCAAGGACATGAATACTGGGACTTACCGAGAAGCTGGCAATGTGACTGTCTACTACAAATATGAGAAAGAAACCTTCCTGCAGGGTAGAGGGCGGTGTGGAAAAGGGAAGAAGGATGTCATTTAAAACCTATTTAAATTTCCTACATTTTAGGGAAAAGGTAGAGAGGAACTATATTCTGTCAGATAGAACAAAAGAAACATGAGAATCATTGCTAGAGCAGAATAAATAAAACTTGACGATCTATTTGATGCCAAGGGTTAGGGAGCAGGAGAGAAAAATTGAGAGTAAAGAGCCGAGTTGGGGACGTCTAGCAGAGAGTTGAGCACATCCGTCTGGGGGCATTTTGAAAATAGAGATAGTGTTTGGGGAAGGACAGGTAAA
Source organism: Galagoides demidoff (assembly GCA_963574575.1). NCBI lineage: Eukaryota > Metazoa > Chordata > Mammalia > Primates > Galagidae > Galagoides > Galagoides demidoff. The sequence continues at coordinate 24,794 of CAUYQV010025034.1, read as the reverse complement.
GCCAAGGTGATACACTAGATCACAGAAAACGGAAGAAAAAGGAAATAACCAGCAAAGGAGATTAGCGCGAATGGTTAGAACCATAAAAACCAAAAGCGTCATCTCACTTGGAACTCAGAACAGGATGAAGTAACAGAGGGATCAGAGCCGCAGTCACCCCTCAGGCTCGGTTTCCTTGTCTTTGATTTCAGTTACTCATGATCAACGGCGGTCCCATATTAGACGGAAAATTCCAAGAATCAATAATCACATAACTTCTATCGAGCAGTATATTGTTTTCATTATTCCCTTTTCGTATTAGTTCCTGTTTTTCATCTCTTAACATGCCTAATTTATAAACCTTTCTCATAGGTATGTACGTATAGAAGAACTCCAGGGAGGGTTCCTTACCACGCACGGTCTCAGGCATCCACGGGGCATCTTGAAAGCTATTCCCCCATGGACAAGACAAGACTGACTAACTGTCAAACTTGAGATTGAGTAAAATAAAGATGAAATTGGCCACAGTGATTGGTAATGAGAAGGCCAATGCTAGTCCTTAAAATTGGTAGTGGAACCCTTGGGGATGGTAGCAAATTATAGTGAACTGGGAAGAATGAGGCAGAAAGCAGTAGAGACAACACTGCTTTGACTTTTCAAATATCCTTTGACTCCGCAGCCACAGTAGCCGAGTTAGTCCTGTCCTTGTGGCTCCATGAGCCCTGAGAGTGGGCCCATTCATCCGACGTCACGTGTTTGAAATGTGGTCCAAAAGCCGCACGCCCAGTCAGGCACCAATAGCTGCAGGACTAAGCTTTCTCACCGGTTCCATCTCCGTTATAAATGCCACCGGTTAACTTAAGAAGCTATGGCTTAGTAAGCATGGGGGAAGGACGTGATTTTTTCAAAAAGAAAAGCAAAGACCTGAAAGATGGAGGAATTATGTTAAGTTACCTTTGCCATTTATATTGACTATGATTATTCTCTATTAGGCTTGTTATTTACAGCTGACATCCAGGCTGACCACCGTAATACAATGATTACTTTTGCAACCCGTTCAGTGTCAGTTTTGTGACGTAACAAACCCATGTCGCTGAGCATCAGCTCTTTCCTAATGCAAGACCCCAACCCCCTAAAAGATCATCCAGCTGCCACCAAACTCCGGCTTGTGGAGTGGAGGGGTTCGATTTGGTTTATACAGAGGCCTTAAAATCAAACAATCTCCAACCCTAGGCCATAGAATAAAGATCCTCTTTGCATCCTATGTTATAGATCCAATGCTGTGTGTTTATGAGTGTAATGCAGCTCTCCCGTGCACCTCCCTGAGCCTTCCGCTCCAGGGGGTGTTCTCACCTCATGTCCTCGCATCTTGCACACACTTAATTCTGTTACCAAGACCATCCCTCACATTTCTGAGAATCCCCAGGGCAAGGAGAGAGAAAGTTAATCTCTGTTCCTGAATTCTTCTTTTTGGGGGGCGTCTGCTGCTTTCTGTGTGTGTTTGATTCTTCTCTGATTGACACCATTGATTCATATCTGAAAAACCAGTCACCATCTTTCCCCCTCCATTCAAGATGCAAAACCAATCCACATCTTCTCTAGTTGTCTGGTGTCTGGCAGGGAACTCCTCCTCTGTTATCTCAACTGGTTCTCACCTCCCCAAGCAAAATCCATCTCAGTCATTTCCCAATAGAGATACTCTCTACGAGAGAGGGAGGCTGACGCTAACTCTTAAAATATCCCCCAATCCTAATTGCAGAGTGAATAATGCCTTTTCAAGTCTGGTCATCACAGACCCAAAACTTTTCCAAGGTGATTTGAAATTTCATGCAATATTATCATTTTCAACAAATGGATTCATTCTACATTGGAAAAAATAAGATAACTTTCTACAACAGTCTATAAATAATTCTACAATGTAAAATTAAGTGTCCCATAGTCATATATATAGAAACACACTCACCACATACACAGGGTACCAAAAAAAGTATACACATTTTAGGAAAGGAACAAACTATATTAAATTGTAATACTCAAGGAACCTTTGATTTCTACAATTACAAGAGGTGTTCAAACATGACTTGTATTCATCTTTTGTTATTTATTGGTATATATTAGTATATATATTTTTTGCACCACCTCTGTGTGTGTATATATATACACACATATATATATAAAAATTCAAAAACTCTAAAAAAATAAATTCATTAGATCACGTGTTTATTTTTACTATTTGGAAAAACATGGGTGTTGTATTGGTGGAAACTGTGGCTTGTAAAGGTGACAAAGACATCTTGGGAGCCTATATAATTATTTATATCATCTCAATTTTTGGAGAAGGACATTAGGAAGACATGGCTATGGTATTTCTGCAGCCAATAACCATAGCCAGCCTCATCTCAAAGGGCCTACCTATATGGAAGAAAAAAAAACAACACCAAAGAGCCTACATTCCTTCCAATGCTTCTCATGTAACCATCACAGTTCTGAAGTTGACATCATAGTGCTCATTTCACATATGAAGACGCAGGATCTCAGAAAACTCTGGAAAGATTATTCTCATCAATCTCTAGAATGACCGTGGAATGCGTGGCTCTGGAGTAAAAAGGACATTTATTGTAGGCATCTAACTCTGGGCTTACTACTTACCTTCCCCAGCCTTGGCTTGGGGAATAACGGCGTCTACCTCCTAGGCACACTGTGACTTTCAAACGAGCTCCTATGGGGGAAGCTCCTGGAACAACGCCTGACACTTAATAAGCACCCACTGAAATCCCACTGGTAGGGCTATTTTCAGACTCAGATTAAGGGAACATTTTGAAAAGGTAACATCTGAAGATTTTCTTTCTTTTTGTTGTTTGGTCTCTCAAAGAACTTTCGATGAGATTCTCTGCAGTAACATACATTTGATTAACCTTTTATCTTTCTTTGATATTTCACTTATTTACTGCCAGCAGCATGAGGCATTGCAGGATCCCCGTCACGGGCTGCAGAAGGTCTCTGTGGTCCCTGCACCAGCCCTGCTGTCCCTTCTCAGTCTCTGAGGATGAGGACGTACCACCTGCAAGCACAGTGCCACCCAGGTGAACTGTGGCAGGGACACTGGTTCTGTGGTCACCAACAAAGTTGGAGGGTTTTGCTGAAATTTCTTCTTGGAACCTCAGAATTCAAATTCATCTGACAAGTGTCACCTCAGAGCAATTTTTCATCAAGGTTTCCTTCTAACCAAAAAAGTCCTATATTCCAAATAAACCAACATGTGTGCTGACTTTTCCAACAGACACCTGATGTAATCTTACAAAGTGAATTTTTCTTTCCAAAGATATTCTACAGGTCTACCTTGTTGTCAGAATCATATTTTCTCTGTGGCCTTATTTTTAATTAACTTTAAGCTATATTTTATAATTCTCTTCACATTAACTATAGGACGGCACTGACAACGTTCGGCAACACTAAAAATGATGAAAATGAACAAACTCCAAGGAGATAACCACTATTAAATTTGGTATAGGTGTCCGGAATTATTCCTTGCGCCATATGCACTCAGAAAGGCATCCTTCCACAAATAGGGAGTGACATAAAAATAGGACTTTGTAACTAGGCTTCTCATTTAGCATCTTTGCATGATCATAAATGGAACTCTACATGATCATTTCTTTGCTATCTAGTCTGATTTAGAAAACAAATCCCTTCTTAATATACATTTAGATTTCTTTTCCACATGGATATTTAAAAAAAAAGCTGCTAACTTATTTCTTCAAATTTAGTTACCAAAATAAATATAAAGAAAGAAAAATTACAAAGAGACTGAAAAATGTAAGCATTCCTATGTTTGGGTTTGCCTCTAAAATTATGGAGGTGGGTGTGTCTGTTGCTCTCAGTGTGAAGTTTCTGCCGTGGCTCCTCATTCAGCTGCGCATTTTATTTAAGCTTTCCATGCACATGAAGCCCGTAAGCTCTGTAAACTCTCTGTAGTCGGGGTGTTTCTTTTAAGATTTAATAATTTAGCAGTTGAAAAGTCTCATTGAAGTCTATAATTACGGTCTCTATGACTCGCTCACCATAATTTGAAAGTATCTTCAGTTACGGAAAAAACCATCTAAAAAGTGCCCAGTTCAGGTAGCATCTCCAGTACCCACATTCTACTGGCCATATCCACGTGGGAGCTGTTACTCAAAAGCAAAAAACTCTGATCCAATAGAACAAGGAGGATATTTACAATGAAATATACTATATATGTAAAGAAGTGTGTTTTCAGCTCTCTGTGTGTGTACATATTGATATATGTTTTTATATATGTCAACATGCAAATATGTATTTTTGCATTTATGTCTACACACACATCATAAAACCCCAAACCTCTAATGGTCTCCCCTATTATTTTGATAATTGTTTGTTTGGAGATTTGATTGAAACGTATCCAAGGAATACAGCCTAGCACACCAAATCCTTTTTCTGTGATTCAACTAATAATAGCTCAGGCTTCCTGCAGCAGCTTCCCCCAGAAGGATCCCCAAGCACTCGGCGGAATACATACATAGAATTAGCATCACTCACCCAGCAGAGGGAGGCATGTGGAATCCAATAGCCATTCTTCACCTGCCATGTTACAAAGCCTGGCGCAGTAGGATTTAAGAGCGTGATCAAAGAGTAACTTTTCTAACTGATTCTCTGGGGGAACACAGGGTGACAGTGTAATTACCCCAGTTAGAATTTAGCAAGCCACAGAATGAATACGACCACTACTCTCGCAAGAAACAAAGAGACAGCAGAGGACCCGAAGGTCTTTAATGGACAAAAGAGGTCAAGCCCTTGGTTTTATATCTCACCCCAGAGACACATGAGATATTTCCCCCCTGACCAAGATGCCGTCTAGGGCTGTCCCTCCTATTTTTTAACCAGACTGAAGAAATAGTCATTATTTTAATAGTGTATTGTACTTGTGTTGCTAAGGCTACCTAGAGACCCCAAGGCCTAAAGCCTACACAGGTAATCAAAGTGGAAAAGACAGCCTGGGCCTCCTGCCATGGTCATGAATAGAGAAATAACTTGGCTGCAGAAAGACCTTCTTGTTTGAAGAAGAAAGACACATGAGATAAACAAGTGTCCTTTAAAGGTGAAGACTTGATTTATATGGCTGCAATGCCAGGAATTAAAAGCCCTTGGCATTAGGAGGCTCAGAATATTGAGAGAAGGGATGGCACCCAAGATTTTCTTTAGTATCAACCCCAACAGCTGCAGTAACTAGAGACCAGGCCAGGAACTTGTCTCTGAGCCATTCGTACTTGGCCTCCAGGTGCGTCCCCATCTCACAATTTGTGAAGGTCACTGGGAGGGTCTGAAGGTCAGAGGAGCTGTGCCAGGCCTTGGGAGGAACCTCAGCCCTTCACACAGGAAGGGCTTCCCTAGAACTTCTTTGTAGCTGTTTTATGAAAGTTGATCAAAAGTTTTCAAGTGTTCATCCATCCTTAATTAGTTGCATCTTGGGTACTTCCACCAAGATGCAGGAGGCACCCATGCCCTCAAGAAAAGCAGGCTAGATCTGGGCATTTTCTTCCTTTATACTAGGAAGGTTTGAAGAATAATTTTACAATTAGATAACATTAAGGATGATGAAAGCTAGAGAGCGGAAAGCAGCCAGAATTAATTACTTACTTGAGGGTCTGCTCAGGCCTCTCTGGCAGTGCTCATGCTGATTTTATTATGGCAAATTAACCCTTGGTATTCAGCTTCGAGAGAGCTCAGTGCAGCTGCAAACGCCAGGCCCCTCCAACTTGGGGGGAGCTGCCTCTCCCTCAGTCCTCACCATCCCCTCCTCCTCTCCAGCAATGGCCTTCCCATCAGGCAGCTCCATTTCCTCACCATTTTCATGCTCTTATTAATTTCATTTGTTTGTTCACTAAGGAAAAACATGATATTTTTGGAAATAAAACTGTATTTGGAGGACATTACGGCTGTTACTTCCAGCCCTCTCTCCTTCTTCAGGTCCCTGAAGGCAACGCACACATGTCTACCCTGTGACAGATAGATGTGTGTCTGAGGAAATAAGTGACCAGTGTCCAAAAACTAGAAATTTCTGCTGCTCCTTTATCTGGCACTTATTTAAGCATCATTTATTACATACTTTACTCGGTCTGTGGAGCTCTTTTGGGGTTATGAGGAATATAAAGATGTAAAAGATGTGGCTCTTGACCTCAAAAACGTAGTAAAGGGAGAAATGAATTCAAAAAAGAGTAAGTTTCTGCTTTGTAAAATGATGCCATGCTTTCATAAAATAGCATAAAACCATCCTCCATAATGAGAATGCTGTTCTCCTTATCAATATTTCCATATATTCAAGTTAAAAGATATTTAGAAAAGCACAGGGAAATAATTACTTTAGTACCCATGTTTTTTTACAAAGGGTGTTTTGGATTAAACCAATCCAAGAGGACCAAACATGTTCCAACAACGTTGGGGCACAAATGAAACTTCTAGCATCCCCATGAGTTGGTCAGAAGCAGCATTATTCATATTCCAATATGAAGAAACTGTGATGATTTGATATACAATGTGGAAGGCTTAAATCAAACTGATTTACATAACTATCACCTCGCATACTTATTTTTTGTGGGATGACGTTTATAATTTACTCTTAGTTACTTTGAAATATAACCTGGCATTGTGCACACTAGGCAAGATCTCACCAATCACTCTCCCCTCTCCCTCACCCCTCCCTCCTCTCCCCTCCCCTCCCTTTACTAGACTATATTTGTGTTTTAACATTCATATGAGTGTGTAATAAAAACTGTTGTATAGTGGTAGAAAAATCAGTGGGTTTCTGGGAATTAAAGAAATGGGAAGGAGGGAATGAAAACACGAAGCATGAAAAAATAAAAGGAGTGATGTTCAAAGTCGGTGTCTTTTTTGTGGTGATATTTTCTCACATGTATATCAGTATTTTTCAACCTTCTCTTTCATCTCATGGCACATTTATAGCTATAGCTAAACTTCCACAGCACACTCAAATTATGTTGATTAAAAAACAAGACTATATCTTTTTTGATTTACTTCATCAAGACAAATAAAATACACCATCACAGCCAAAAAAATAAAACAAAAAATTATTATACTTTATAATAAAAATAATAATTCAAATCCTTAAAAAAATGAAGAAATTGAGATGTACATCATTTACTTTCAAAAGAAACATGAAGCTGCTTCAATGAAAAACAAGTATGTAAAAACCAAACATTTAACTAAAAGAAAGAGAAGTGTGTAGGAGAGTGAATGCATGTATCCCAACCCTAAAATCTTTCCAAGATTAAGCATGAAATTCATCACCAAACTCCCTGTGTTTAAAGGAAAATTGAAAATATGATGAGATTATAATTTAAATTTCATGATGGAAATCTCATACTCATTATTTAGGAGAGATAATTTGTCCTGATACAAGGAACTAGGTTTGAACTATATAAGAAATGTAATTTCAACAATAATATTCTCAAATGCGCCAGAAGGTTTTCATGTGATTATTCTCACATCACATCTTCAATCAACATTGAGAAGAGGACAAACAATTCAATAAAAATGGGTAAAGTGTACAAATGGACATTTCACCAAAGAATTTATACAAATAGTCAAAAAGCAGGTGGAAAGATGCTTAACATTGTTAGTGGTTGAGGAAATGCAAATTTAAACCTGAATAAACTACTGCTCTACACCCCTTAGAATAGTGGAAATTAACGACTGAAATTCTCTAAGGGTCAATAAAGACATGAAACAATTCAAACTCTCATACATGACTGGTGGGAAGACAAAATGGTAGGTCTTTGGAAAGTAGTTGGATGGTGTCTTATAAACTTAAATACCCTTACTACATGACAGAGCAATTTCATTCCTGGGTATTTCCCCAAGAGAAATGAGAACATACGTCCACACACAGACCTGTATGTGAATGTTCTTAGCACTTTGTCATACAATGCTAGCTTGGATAAAACCCAAATGTCCATCAGCTCTTAAATGGATAAATGGCTTTATGTCTCTACAGTGGAGTATTACCCATAAATAGTTAACAAAACAAAGGTGTCCCTACTGTGTGCAGAGTGATTTCTTATGAGAGAGACATGGAAGTAAGCCAGGATATGCATAGTGGCAAGCAGTAAGCAATGTTATAAAGAAAAACAAAGATAATGAGAGAATAGAAAGTAAAGAGTTATGAGTGGGCGAGGGTGGGAGGTTAGGGCAGACCAGTATGCGCTATCTGAGGACATCAATGGAGGAAGGGAAGGCATAGTCTGAGAAAATATCTGGGTGTAGCTGGGCAGAGGAAAGGGAAGTTCAAAGACCCAAAGGGGAAGCAGTGTGGCACATTAGACACATTAGGGCAGCCTTGGTGAGAAACGGGGTATCCCATGTGTAATCCCACACAAAGTCACTTTCTATTTAGTGTGTTACAAATCTTGTCTTCCCAGTCTTAGATCAATGGCACCACACCTGTGACAGAAATTTATATTTGAACATTGAACATTGTTTCACATAAATGGCAACATTCACTCCTTGGTCTTCCCTCAAGGGGACAAAGTTTAAAGCAATTTCAGCCCTACCTGCACCCTTTGTCACCAACAATAAGCAACTGGTTAAGCAAAACTAGAAGGGAGTATATATATATATATATATTTTTTTTTTTTTTTTGAATCCCCAAGAAAACTTTCAAACTGGCTACTACCTCTGAAGCAAGTTAGAGATTTGACATGCGATGCACTGTTGCCACGGCAACCAACATTCACACCACTCCCTCTAGCAACTGTCAGAGCAAGGTGTGGACAGAACACGCTTTAGTGATTTTACCATTTTCTGATGTAAGGAGGAATCCAGGGAGATGTTATCTCGAGTAATTGTCACTTATTCCTGGGAAAATATCCTCAGAGGAATCGCAGCTCCTGAATCAGTCCGTCATTTTCTCTTACTTAAGGAACATTGTGACTATTTTAAGGCCTTTTCAAAATCTGTGATCTTCCTTCCTTTCACCCTTATTTACTTTCTTCCTTTTAATTATTCATTTCCCAATTATTTAGTGACTGCCTACTATGCCTCAGAACTACTGTAAATACAGGAGACCTCGTGGTGAATACAGCAGACAAAATCCCTGATTGGCGGAGTTTATACACCACTAAGGGAGGCAACTGATAAATATAAGTGAATACTTAGTATCAAAAGAAGTAGTCAGAAGGGCTAGAAAAATAACAATGGATCAGTAGAAAGGGTGTAGGTCCAGGGGATATTTTGGAAGGAATAATCCTAATTCCTTCAAGTAGCCACTTGAAGGAATTAAGGCAGTGAGGATCCAATATTTGGAAAGAGAGAACGAGTACAAGGAAGCTGGTATTAGAATATATTTGGATTATTCAAGAACTGGAACATTGAGAAATAGGAGTGAGAAGAGAGGCAGGAGATGGCAGAAGCGAGATTCGATCTATTCAAGATCTTGTCACATTTGGGTTGTATTTTAAGCATGATTATGAAATGTCACCGGAGGATTGGATTGCTAACTGGAATGTCAAGATCTTGTGAATATTTTAAAAGTATCACTCTAGCTGTGGAGTAAAAAATATGCAGTATAAATGTTGGTGAGAAAAGTTGAAGCAGGAAAGAATGAGAGGTTACCCCTCCATGCCATGTTTGAGATGACAATGACTCAGGCAAGGGTGGGTGTCTTCTCACACTATGTAGCATTTGAATTCAGCCGTAAAAGGTGGTATGTCAGGATCATATCCACCTGAAGATAGAGACATGATTGCAATGACTTAATCACATAACGGGTTGTGATATTGTTCAAGGAAAAAAAGAGTCTGAAGGTATGCAGTTCAAAACAAATACAGGTACTCAAGGAAGTCACCAAAAGCACAGACTCCTTTTTGCTTCCTACCCTGACATCTGCTATCCTCAGCATGTGCCTGTCATCCTTGTGGCTGCAAGGTGGAAGCCCTACCTCCAGGAACAGCATCAGTGTTCCGGGCAGAAAGAATAAGGACACAACCAGGAGGAAGAAGCAGTGTTTATTATAAAAAGAAAGCAATTTTTTCTAAAAGCCCTGAGGGAGCTTTTGCACCTGTTATATTGGTCTGAACTGGATGACGTGACCAACCCAAGAGTCAACAGATTGTGAAGACTTTCAATGATGTTCATTTCTATCACAAAGTTGGGACTCCATGGGTAAAGAAAGAAGAGAAAATTGATATATAATAAATAACTCCCAGTATCTGCCATGGATGATAGGATTTCCACTGGAAGGTGAAATCATTCAAGAGGAAGAAGAAGCAGAAGACAGGAGTATAAAGTGAAAAAAAAAAGCATAGGCTTGCAGAAGAAAGGTGGGGTAGTCAGGGAAGTCTCTGCCACCCAGGTGGCTCAGTTCTATGGGTGGTAGCTGTTACATACATCTAGAAGGTTGGTTGAAGTCAGGCCCTGTGGGTGTTTGGGCCATTTGGACTTCAAGCAGTAGGCAAAGCAACACCACTGAAAATTCGAGAGACTTAAAGGAAAATCAATAGACTGTCTGCACAATAACAATCTCTAGCCCTCGGGGCACTAGTAAAGACACACTGAGATAATTTGTGCAAAGTGCTTAGCCCAGGTCCTGGCACACAGAGGAGCAGATACCATTATTACATGATACACCACAGGTAGGGAGCCCCATTAGGAAGATTTGATAGACCCCCAAAGAGGAACAAAGGGCCAGAAGCAGCCTGGATGAAAGGAAGGTTTTCTTCATCCTGCTGCAAATATGTAAGAGCCACTTGAAAAGTAAAAGAATGAAGCTCTTTCCTGTACATTGGACAGGAGGAGAAGGAAGATTCAAAATGCTTGTTCTGGTCCCTGTTCTACATAAGTGCTGATGGCCATGTAGAAGAAAATTCTATTAATATGTTAGAGATTAATTTGTGTTTTGTTCTAGCTAGAGCAGAAAGAAATAAGAAGCATTTTCCCCAATGCCATATCAAGAATCCTCTGTGCCCTGAGCCTGGCCTTTCTGACCTTTGGAGGTAGTTAACCACTTTTCATTGTAGGGCCTAAAAACAGACAGTGAAAATGGTACAAGTCAATCTCCCACTCAAGCTGTGGTCTGGGGAATTTGGATCTGTCGAGGGAAGCTTGGCTGGAGGTGGAAAGGAATAAAAAGCCAAAAAGAGGAGAGAGGAGGAAGGGCTGCTTTCCCCAGGACAGCCAAGATGCTGGGGGACCTGGAGTGGGGGTGGGGGTGGGCACCTGGCTCCTCCTCCCCAAACTCAAAAGCTAAAAGATTTCCTTTTGGGTTGACACAAAATCAGGGAGACAGAGATATCACCAGAACTAGTAGGGGATGCACAGTGCAGAGGCCGGGCGGTGGGCTTGGACCTGCAGGCAGGGGGCAGTCGTGGGGAGGTGAGGGGGAGAGGCCCCAGATGACAGAGCAGGGGGTGGAGAGTGCCTGTTTAATCCTCAGGCTCCCCTGAAATCTAAGGGCTGGGACAGGACCTTCCTCTCCATGTCAGCTGCAAAATGCCCCCTGGAATAGCATATCCACCCCGCCAGGGGCTGGCAGCCTTCACTGAAAAGCTTGCCATTCATCTCACCAGAACACGATGGAATGGCCTTCTGAAATACATTCAGGGCGCTTAAGAAAACCTGTTTGCCTTCTCATTGTCTGAAGAATCAGTCTAACAAGAAAATGAAGCACAGCAAGTTAAAGTTTTGGTGATTTCTTACCTCCAGCAAAACTGAGAAATTAACCAATCTAGCTTCTCACTCTGTGACCTCTCCCAAATTTAAAGATGACAAGTGGGAACAGCCGCCAACATCAGGGCCTCACAGGTCATGTCTTCTGCAATCAACGAAAACAGATCCATGTTAGAGAGCCCAGATTTAAAATGTTATTTTAAGGTTTTATGGTCAGATCATAAAACAAACAGATTTATGATATAAATAAAATGCAGCTGCTTTCCTTAGAGCCTGGTCACAAAAGCCACCTTTTTCTTCTTCTTTTTTTTTCAATCCAGGGTACTATACTCTTTGGGGCGCAACCCTTTGTCTGATAGGGAAGCATGCCAACCACTTACCTTACAGGAAAAGGGCAATAGCCTGCCTGCTGGCCCCTCTTTTTTCTATTGGGGCCATCTTAATTGGTCCCAAGCTGATTTGGAGAGAAAAAAAAAGAGAGAGAGAATGGGACTCTCACCTGGAGAGCTGACTTCCATTATGCTTGAAGGGCTGGGAGATGCTCTGGGGGAGGGGTGATGCCTTCCCCGGCTGGGAAGAAGGCTCTTCTTTGACACACTCACCCAGTGCAAGGAACACGAGCTGGAGCAAGACGTCTCTCTCGCAAATCAAAGCCTAGGAGCTGCCACCAGCTGCCCCTCCACTTTGCTCAATCCACTTTTGGTTAACTAATTGAATTTCCCTTTTATGTTCTCCATGCTCATTTCAGGCTGGCAGACAGCGGTGCCACCGGCAGCACACTTCCACGTATGAATTGGCTGCCAGACGCGCCGCAGTCAGCTCCTTCTTGAACTCTCTGTGTGCTAGTTCAGAGAGCACTGTTCTACCATCATCCCACTATGGCACTTCCAAATGGCTGGGTATAATTGGGTTCAGAGGAGTTCAAAGGCATGCTCCAGCATCCTTGTATCAAAGCTCATTGAGCAACAGGGGGACCGTGCACTGAGATGCAGGCATGGGGTGAGGAGAGTTATTAGTGGAATACATTCAAATCTGTCACGCTAGATTCCTGGGTACACAACTGGTTTTGGGTTCAGCTTTTAAGAGTTCAGGTGTGGTCCCCAGGAGATGGCTCCTATAATCGCTGTAAAAATATCTCATTTGTACTAATGCACTTTGCCTATTTCATAGCAGATCCTTTTGAGACTAATTTACATTTTTTTTAAATGTCAAGGCTTTCTCCAGAGATTGTTCATTCATTATATTTATTTTCTCGGACATGATTTTAACAAACCTTCCCCTGAAGAGCTTGCAGCTATTAACTTTACCGAACAGTTGCTCAAGAGAGAGCTAAAAAGCAAATGGTCTAAGGGAAGGATTGGGCCAGGGCACCTCCAGGGTATTCATCTGCCCCCAAACTCATTTCAGTGGTTCTTCATTCAGAGGCCATGAGCAAGAGGAGGAAGAGGAAACGCCTTTTACCATTCAGCAGGATGGTAGATTCCAGCCAGGGTCAAGGGCTACATTCTGGCACATTCTGATTTTGGTGGGTCACACTTTGGGACCCCAAGAACAGAAATCATGCCAAGAGAGTTCTATCAAGGGATTCACACAAGGGATGGGAGGAGCAGGAATCATGAATTGCCTGGGTGTCACAAGGCTGCATGATATACTCCCACTTAATCAGAGGCTCTTGTCAACTCTGTACTGGTGATTTTGCTAGCCCACACCCTGGGGAATTTTCCACATCCCAAAATGCCCACCTCCAACATTTAGCATCAGGGAATCTTATAGTTAAAGTGCTCCTAAATATCTCCTGAAAACCTCCACTTTCAATGGAGGAATGTCCTCTACTACAAAACTTATCAAGGTCATCCTTTCTTTGAATACTCTGAGTGCCCAGAGGTCCACCTCTTAAGGCAGTGGTGTCCTTTGATTCACAATCTGAATTATCATAAGATGTTCTCGTCCTGGAACCGAATCCTGCTTCCGGCATTATCATAGCTTCAGTGTGTTTTTTAGAGTAATGAATTGTTTACTCCCATTCTCACCAAAATAGCTCTTCCACTTAGAAAAGTATACACTTCTATTGCTCATTCATCACTCACGCACTCCACAATATTTATGGAGCACTTATACTACGCTTGGTCTGGCTGGGCGCTGGGGATATGACAGTGTCCTTATCCTCACAGAATTCTTAATCCAAGGAGGAGTTATGATCCAGGACAGTAACAATGCTAGGGGCCATATTTGCATTACTTCTCTCTAGGTAGGACATTTCAAGCCCAATAGAGATAGTATCCACCCTTCACCTTTGAACACCTCCTCCAACCATAATGCCATCCACCTGTCTGCTGAGCAGTGGACACAGACCTTCAAATCTGTCCCACCTTTGTTTCCTCTAGTGCTTGAACCTAGTCCAGCATTCACAGGACATATGCCTAGGATTCAGTTAATGTTAAGGGAAGCCCATTCTATCTTCTTCGGAAGCACCAGGGGAGGAAGGTGTGTGGCCAGGGTGGGAGCTGGCTCAACTTAGCTACTACAGTCAATCTCCTCTCAATGATGGAAGTGAAGGGAGTCTAAACCAGGCCCCAGACAATTTGGGGGAGAAGTCCTTTCATGATATTACTGTCAACATGCCTCAGACACAGCCCACTTTGATCTGCTAGGCAGTGCTGGTGATACCTAGGAAATCACAGTGTTGTGTGTTTTGTTTTTGGAGGGCTTTTTTTTTTTTTTTTTGCCATGTACCAATTGAGAACATGTTTTTACTAATAATTAAGAGTCCTTAAAGCATTTATCTCAGTGCTTTCAAAGCAGACTTAGCAAGAAAGGAAATAATACAAGTCCCCAAATTGTCTGGAGCTCAGCGCTGTTCCCACTGTCCTCCCAGGCCAGGACTCACGGAGCCTCTCAGCCCACCGTTACCTTTCCATCTCTGCTGACATTCTTCTCTTGTCACTTCAGAGTGACCTTCTCTGACCACCTCGTCTAAAGTAGCTGGGGCTACCAGCATCTATTTCCTTGCCTTGTATTATTTTCTTCCTAGCAGTAACAACTAAAACTATCATTTATATTCGTATGTTTGCCTAATGCTTATCTCTTTCAAGAGCCAGTATCTCCAGGAGGCCAGCAACTTTGTTCATCGCTGAACCCTCAATAACCACATAACCAAAATAATTCCTCATATACATTAGGCACTACAAAGATGTTTGTCAAATGGCTAAAGGGTTGGCTGGATGATGGACAATCTTGTAATGTGGAAGAAGAAATATCTGGACTGTCTGATCCCAGAATGTAGGAGTCTAGGCCAAATAACTTCTGGATATATCCTGGAGAGCTCTATGTATCGTGTGTAAGTGAAATATTGCTTTGCAACTACCGTGCCTCTTAAGATTAGAGAAGATTGCAAGAAACCCTCACTCGAAAACTGTGGAGAGGGCAGTACTGTCAGTTTAGGCAATTAGCTAGACATGAACAGGGTGGAGGGTGGATGCATCAGGCTACTTCGGACTGGCTTGAGTCAGGACCAAGTACGGGCCATTATGAGAAAGGGAGCTGATCTAGACCTTGCAGGTGGGTGGCCATGAGATAGAGGGTAGTCAGTGTCCAAGAGACTTTCTGATGTGGGCAGGCATAGGTGGCCATACCAATTTGGGTTGCTTTTGGAACAGACCGATAAGGACCCTGGGAAGCTGCTAGAAGCAACTGATAACCCTCAAAAGTTGTTTATGACATCCAAGCATTGAGCTCTCTATGATGCCTACAGTCACTAGGATGGGGCCGGCTTGCTATCCAAATCATAAAAATAAATTTCATGCCAGAACTTCACTTGGTCTTGCTCTCTTCAATTATTTTGGTGGCTACCTTGGGCCATCACCACGTTGCCCTAACAGTACCCATTTTAAGCTTCCACAAATTCTCAGGGCCACTCAGGCTCTGTGTCCCTCCCTCTTCCCTGGTACCAGTGTCTGTGGTGCTCAGTAAGATCAGGCTGTTCTTTTCAGCCCACTGAGGAAGTTCAATTTTCCCAAATTTTTGCAGAAAGCTACTCTCATGCAGCACTATCAAGAGGTCTCAGAAGACAAACCAGCAGAAAAAGCCCAAAATATGATGTTTACAACTTCTCAGTTTCCCTGCCATATGGGTGAACTCTCCTCTCTCCTCTCCTTTCTCTATTCGTTTCCCATTTTGCATCTCTTCCTTGAACTCTCGGGGGCAGAGAATGAGTTCTGTTTTAATTAGGCAGTTTCTACTGTCTGCCTTCAAATTTAGCTTCAGCCCCCTCTTTGCTATCCTCACAGATTAGTTCCAAGGATGAGTCAACACTCTCATCCTCACTGTGGCAGACAGATTTCTAAAGATGCCCTTCCCAGGATTCCTGTCCTCTGTCTATTCAATCACACACTAATCTAGCTTCTGCCAGGAAGAGATTCTACAGATGCATCCAAAGCCCTGAGTCAGCTGACCTTAAGATACGAAGATTATCTGGTGGGCCTGACCCAATCAGGTGAGCCCTTCAGAATCAGAGTGTTTTCTCTGGTGGGGAGGAAGTAAGAGAGGTTTGAAGCACAAGAGAGATTTGACACAATGTTGCCAGCTTGAAGACAGACTTGCCCATGTGAGGAGGAAGGCAAGTGATCTTGAGCTGACAGAGGACCTCAGCTCACAGTATGTCAGTCCTATAGCTGCAGGGGGTTAAATTTCGCCAACAACCTCAATGAACTTGGAAGCAAATTCTTCCCTAGGTTGTCCCTGAGATAACCCAACTGAGCCAATAGCTTGATTTCAGCCTTGTGAGACCCACAGCAGAGAACCCTATCACGCCATGCCAGACGCATAACCCGCAGAACTGTGAGTAATAAATTGTGCTGCTTTAAGCTGATATATTGTGATGATTTGTTACACAGCAATAGAGGACTAATATAATAACTGTCAATTTCATCACTTATCATGTCCCAGGGCCTGTGCTAAGCACTTTACATGATTATCTCCTCTAATCCTGGCACCAACCATGACTTGGATAGTGCAAAAACCCTTATTTTATAGGCTACAAGGCCTTTAGAGTGAAGTCCAGAAGTTTCCATAGCAGGTGGTAAAACTGTATTGCAAATCCAGACAGCATGGGTCCAAACCCAGTGCCCTTAATCAGTGTGGTTTTCTTCTCCTTAAATTACCTGTTTCAGGTCCAACCCACTAATTCTCACACAAAGCTCTTCCTCTTTAGATCCTGACTGGTTGTATTCTTTCATTCTTCCAATTATCTAATGGGGTCATGACTTTTCCCCATGAACTCTCATCCAGCTGCTCATCCCCCGAGAGCAATGTCCACAGTGAACTAGGAAAGAAGTAAACAGGTCTGGGGGAGCAAAATGTCACTTGGGACGTGAAGGCTATTTCAAGTATCACTCACAGCCCAGATTCCACCTTCTACTGTATCACCAGGGAGGAACTCCTCACAAAGATTTGGACATCCTGGTGCGTTTCAAGCATGCTCAGATTATGGGCTTACACGCCAGAGAAGTAACTATTAATAGAAACTTTGTCTTCAAAGCACAGACCTGACCTCACAGTAGCCGCCCCCACAGTCACCTTACAGGGAGACATGGCATGAGTGGCCTTTTGAGAATGCATGTGTGTGTGCAGGCACTCGTGTGTGTATTTTATCAGGTGAATACCACCCCTTTCTGAAAGCTTCCTGCATCCTGGTCTTCTCAGGTCACACATGCTTCCCAAGCTGGGCCTTGACATTTCAATATGAGGCTAACCAGAGAGGCTAAGTTTAAAGGGAAATTTTGGAAGTATATACTGTGTTATCCTTTGAGAATAAGTTCCTTGAAAATTTTAAACAGTGAAAACCCTAGATCAGAAGATTTGCCATGGAGAATATGTCAGATGTTCTAGCATTATTTTTCAGCAGGAGAGACTGTGGCAGCATTCCTCACTGAGAAATTTTTAGTAGTAAAAATAAAATACCTTGTGACTTTACATGCTCCCCATCCTTCCTTGATTCAAGCCAAAAAAGTAGATCACACAGCTTTTTGGAAGTGGGATAACCCTTTGGGCAGAGAGAGGGCAAATGCAAACATATTTGGGTTGGAGCAACAATTTGGTATATGGAACTCTAGCCCACCCCTCATCATCGTACTTCCTCTCACAGTAGAGCTGTGGTCAATTTCTTCCAGAAGTAGTGCATGTGAAACAGAGAAAAGTATTATCCTGCAGACTTTGGTAGAATTTCAACAGAATCCCATTACCTCGGGACATTCCAGACTGAAGTGAGCTGTCTCAGCAGGCTTACTGCTCCAAATTTAGATCCAATCCTCAAGAATTTTATAAATCCTGTATCTGGGGGAAAATCCTTTGTTGTGGGAGTGGGGAGGGAGCTTATCTCAGTTACACCTGATAAAAAATATCCTGCAATAATGGGGACAACCAGTGACACTGTCAAAGGTGTAGGTATGAAGGAGGGCTTCTGGGAATTGTGCAAGGTCAAGGTCACAGGACAAAGAAAGTGTAGCAGGGAAAGGTTTGTGCAGAAATCAAGGAAGAGAGGGTCTTCCAGGCTCTCTAGCCTGGATTTGCAAACACAGGCCACAAATGATTTTTATATAACACCATATAGGAAAATCACAAATAGCTTGAATCGTCAGTAATTCTTAATCCTCTAGGAATCTGGTAAACGTCACAGCCTAATGTTAAAAGCAGGGGTGTGATATCAGTTAGAGCTGGGTTCAAATGTTGGATTCACTAAATTACGTAAATTATCACAAGTAACTTGACTTTTATACGTCTGCTTTTTTCTTTTCCATATCATAAGCATAAGAGGGTTACAAGACTGAAATGTGGTCACATGTGTGCATGGCGATTGCACTTCCAAGACTCTGAATCAACATCAACTATCATTATGTAAAAGCAGAGTAGTCTCCGACAGCAAGAAAATCCATAAGAAACTGCTGAGTTTTATCTGGATCACATACACGTGACACTTAAAGAAAGAAAATAAGGGGTGATAGAGGCCGTGATGAGTTGAAAGAGACATAATAGGAAGGGGTCAGAAGAAAGAAAAGCTACAGAAAAGCGTCATCCTCAACACCTTCTCTCCATGTCCGTTTTCTCCTTCCCTGAGGCAAAACTGAGGGGCAGGTCCCTGAACTTGTTCATGATCCTCTCTGGTCAGGAGTTATATTCAGCCCGTGCCTCTGCAGCTTCAGTCCCCCTTCCCTACTAGAGGGCTGCCTCTCACCTGCCTCTATTTTTTTTTTCAGGACTAGGCGCCATGCAGAATTCATAGGGAGAAAACCCACACAAGAGCACCCTAGTGTGACTTAGGGACTGTGTTAAAATTACAAACAGGTATCTGGAATAGTCTCCAGTTCCAGTGATACTGGCTAGAGAGAAAAATAATGGATTAAAACCAAAAAGGGCAACACAATTAGGAAAGAAAACAATTGAAAGATTAGGAAAAAGAAAGATGAAAACTCATGGTAGATGCAGACATGGAGAGGCATAAGTCATCAGAAGGCTAGGCTAACTTTAACAAGAGCCAAAAGATACCAAGTGAATCACCTGGAGATAAGGCTGCCAGATCCAGCAAATAGAAATATAGGACACCTAGTTGAATTTAAATTTCAGATGAACTCAAAATATTCTTTACTATAAGTATGTCCTGTGTAATGTTTGGGACATACTTATAATACAAAGCTACTTTGGGTGTAGTTAAAATTCTAATATAATGGGATATCCTGTATGTTACTGGTAACCCTATCTAGGGAGCTCACTAGCCATTCAGTAGTTGGTAGCAAACTAGGTCAGTATCAATGAGATGTTAGAAAAACAGTGAAATGGGAAGGAATCGCAGAAACAAAGGCAGATCAATTCCATCTGGAGATGCCAAGAGCAGGATGGAGCAAATTTCAGTATCAGGGTTGTAAATGCGAAGTCCAAACCAAGAACCAGCGAAGGTGCGTAGCAGGAAACATTTATGCAGAGAGTGGAGTGGATGGTCCACCCCAAAGCCGGGCAGAAGGTCTTCTCGTAGGTTTTCTTTAAAGTTCCACCCTAACGATGAGCCCTTGTACCTCTTCTCTCCTCCTACTAGGAAACTGAATCCTTAATATTTAGAGAGTTATCCCAAACTGTATGCTTTGCTGTGTCTTACTGGGCAGTCTTTCTCGATAGGGTCAGGCTAGCCTACTCTTTATCCATTGTTTCAGTAAATATTTGCTGACTGCTTACAGCATGTCATGCAGCGTTCTGGGGCCCTTCCTCATCATCAACTGTGTTTTAGAGGCAGCCCAATTGCACGTCTGTATTAAACCAACTGTTTAATACATGTAGGTATGTCAGATTCCTTCCCTAAAAAATGCAATGCCTGGGCTCCATAACAACTTTAAAAATCTCTTAGACACTCTGGGAATCATATTTTCGTAAATGCTTCAGGGGTTTCCTACATCTTTAGAATCACTGATCTACCAACTGCTTAATACATACAGGTATGTCCGTCCCTTCGCCTTATGAGAGACTCGTAGAAGAAAACGAATGCAGATAACGACATCTGGGAAGTTCAATGTGATTAGGAGCTGATGTTCAGGGGACTTGCCCAAGCCATTGGGCTAGTAAGTATCTGAGACGCAACTCAGATCAGTTTTCCATTTCAAAGTACAGCTTTACTCCACTGTGACATGCCACATTTCAGAGCCTGTGCCTCAGAATATGAGTCTGTTACATGTGTGTGCATGTCCTGTTTCAGCACCACACATTGTCAGGACTTAGGGAAGATACCTGCAGTGATGTAGCATTGTAAGAATGAACTTTAACCCTGCCGGGAGAAAGGGGGACACGCTCATCCTTCAGGCTTATTAATGTCAATAGGAACTGATTCTTTACTCTCAGTCTTTTGCAAATTTGACTCAATGCTGAAGTCTGTATTTATATTAAGGCTCATGAGATTTCCCCTGTCAACAGAAGGTGCTCTTTCTGACACAGAAAAACTCCTCTCTGAAGCGTGTGGCAGTTCCACCCCGACGCACCTCGCCGTAGCACACAGAAGGGCAGCCACACTCCACTCAGCAGCACCTGCCAATGCTGTTAGCGGCAAGCCTTGCTTAGGAACAGGGACACCACATATCTGGGAAGTTAGAACGGGCAAGGTAGTTATAGTCCCATTCTACAGATAAAAAAAAAATGAAGTAGAGAGACCAATGGTAATTATCTTTGAAGACACTAGAAGTAAAAATGAGACAAAAATGGGGCAGCACCTATGGCTCGAAGGAGTAGGGTGCTGGCCCCATATGCTGGAGGTGGCGGGTTCAAACCCAGCCCCGGCCAAAAAAAAAAATGAGACAAACACTGAGAACGAACACCCACCTTATTGCTTCCTCCAATAGATTAGATGAAATTCTTTTCTGACTTCCAGTCATTTCCTTCCTAATGTTCCCACCCCAGCCCTCAAATCAAGGACGGCAGAAGCACAGAAGTCTACACCAAAAAATGCAGAATGAAGTTAGAATAAAGAACGTTCTAAGGTCTATTTAGTGCTCGGTGACTTTCAAGGACCATGTGTAAGCATAACCTAGGGTTCAACTAATCTCTAATAATGACCTCACCAAGGATTACCTCAGGTATCATCATTCCATTTTATAAAAGAAGAAGTGGAGACTCACAGAGGCAGGCGATGAGCTGGAGACCTAGCAGATATTAGGGCCCAGAGCTCCTACCACTGACGTGAACTCTCCACCTCCCATAGCAAGAGCTAAGGACACCATCATCATCGCATTTCAGCCAAGCCAAAGCTTCTGGGAACGGTGTGCTTCTGGGTTTATTAGAAGGGAGTGTCTCACCAGGGGATCTGGTGACAGCTGTTGGGTTTGAAGATCTTTTCCTGATTAGTTTCCCCCTTATGTGCATACGATGCTTCTTCTTACAGAAGGACATTTGCCCCCTCACCCCAAAAGCTCTTTAGTGCCCAATTTTCTTTGGTTTAAAAGCCAAAATTCACCAAGTCTGACCGCTACAGGACAGTAAAAGTCTAAAGGTTAGAGCTCAACAGAACATGAAACATATCAGACAAACTGAGGTTATTATAAACCCAGATTATTATAGCTTCCTCAGGTTTTTTATAAGTAGAGTTTTTTTAAGTCATAAGAAATATTCATATATATATATATATATATGAGCAAAATATATATAGACACTCCCTTATAATAAACACAGAAGCACACTGTTCCCAGAATCTTTGGCTTGGCTGAAATATGATGATATTCTTAGTTCTTAGCATGGGGGGTGGAAAAAGCCTCTGAACACTCCAGGCTTTTTATAGCTCTGGCTCATGGGCAGCATTTGCTGCAGTAGCAGCCCTGGATAGCAAAGGAGCCAAATAATGCTAATGGGGCAAACAGAATGTAATTGCTTATGTGTGCTGGTTATATCCTGAAACAAATTGTTTCTTAATGCTGAGGTCAGACAGGGTTTAATTAGGAGAAATACAATTGGTGTAAAATTCTGCGGCAGGCTGCTTGTTTGGTGTCATGCCAAGTCCACATCTAGTCTCTCCAAATGGAAATTTTCATTAGAGGCCACTGGCAGCCCTAGTTAGGCTGAGTTTCAACTTTTCCAAGTCTCCTGGTAATGTAAACCTGAAACTCAGCGTATCTGTTGCCTAATAAAGAGCGGTCCCCCTTGCATTCCCGCACACTCGACCATGTGCACACTGTCCCCCTCTGTTATTCACACACCCGGCTGCCCCCCTCTCCCCACCAGCAGAATGCACCCCCCACGGGAGCTGGGTTAATGAGAGCGGCTTCCTTTTCCCTTGATCACTTTCTCTCCATCCGTCTCCCCACCTTAGCAATACTTAGTCTTCAATTAGCATATTGTTATTTCAAAAATATTTTCCTATGAATCAATTCAGCTAATCTTATCAACAGACCTGAGCGGTGTTGTATTTATAGGGCTCAGAGACTCAGGGAAGGTCACATCGGTGATGGGTTAAGACTCTGGGCTCTGGGCTGAGGCTAAACCACAGAACCCAGTCCTCACACACCGAAAACCCACCCTGAGTCACGGAAATGAGGCAGGCACAAAATCATCTCTGTTCGTTCTTTCCCATTTGCTTCATTTTTCTGTAAGATCTATAAAGAAGAGTGACAAGTGTTATTATTCAAAGCAGTGCAAATTTCTCCAAGATTTTGCAAACACTCTTGATGAGATGTGACCCTTTCTTTTGTTGTACCTCTCTGCCGATATGTCTTTTCATCCACTCAAAGATCTCGCAGGAGGCCTGCGGCAGCAATACCGCTATTTACATTAATTTTAAGAGCCTAGATCTTCACACCTTCAAGGATAAGGTTTTATCAGTGTTTCTAATATAAATCTTGTGTCTCCAAAGTGTTTAATTTATTTGGGAAATTTTGCTTCTGGGCTGCAATTGTTTCTTTCTCTTCCTCGCTCTTTTTTCCTTTCAGCTGAAGGCAGTTTTCATTACAGTGACAAAGGCCCCCACTATGTGAAAGAAAATTGCACAGAGAGACCCCCAAAATCCATCTACCCAACAAAACTCTAGGTCATTTTCCCCTGCAGGATCATATCCGCAGTAACCGTCATGGGTTTAAAGACATATGGGACTGAGTTTTCATTTTGATATGTGATTCTGATTTGCAGAGGCCGAGCTCCCTGAGAGCTACATTTCATTTAGGTGCTGGGCCTCTGGGCCCATGGTAATGTGCCTGGTTAAGGTCAAAGTGAAGCTCTGCACAGGGCAAGCAATTACCCAGCAATCCTTCCTCCTCGGCTCTGCTCAGCCAGAAGGCCATGAGAGATGCCGTTGGAGGGGGGGCTGGCTCAGCTCTGTTCCAGACGCGTTAGGTTCCAGATTGGGAGATCCTGAGACTCTGGAACGGGGCAACGTCTGATGCAGATTTCTCACTAGCCTGCATTCCTACACACTGATGTCCCACTTAAGCCACCTCTGCCTTTCAACCATGGAGACCCTCTTCTCCGTCACACTCATCCCAGAGACTAAAACCACTCTGATGTTCGCCTTCTACACAATTTAAATTTCTAGCGTTTTAAAATTTTCCTCTGTCACCATTAGTACGGTTAAGTCTTTCAGAACACTTGTTCTGAAATTGGGTATTTGTTCCAGTGCAATTGATGTACTAGGGAACGATCTGAGCGTAGCGTGAATTTTGTGTTTACTGATGCTCAGTTTTGTGCTGGAGGAAGTGCGCGCTGCATCCTGCTGAACCGAGCTACACGGAAACACCCAGGCCCTCGGCTCAGACAGCCGCGGCCACTCACTGTGTGTGTCGTGCCACAAGTCTGTGTTTTGTAATTCTCTCGCATTTGTGAACTTTTTTATTAAAATAAAACACAAAAGCAAAACAAACAAAACCAGACACGTCTCAATGCACATCCCAAAGCTTTTTATGTGTCCTGGGTCAAAATACCAAGCAGAGCAAGTGAAAAGAAAGTGTTATTTGCATTCAAAGACCTTTGATTGAAATTGCTAAATCCAGAAGTGGCTCCTTTTCATGCAAGGGGTGGCTGGTTTAGTGGTTTCGGAAACATTTCTACCATTTCAAATCTATAGAAGAATTTCCATCAGTGATACAAAAGTTAATTAAAGAAGAGGGATATATACCGCATTGAATTTCGAGTTTTGATGAAACAGATATCTCCTTAAATGCGTGCCTTGAAGGACTTTTCATCTCGATGGCAAGAAAATATATATGCCCCCGGATTTAAGGCTGCAAAGGATGGCTCAGCTGTGATGTTCAGTCAGTGCCAACATGGAGCAAAAACAAGGGACCACGTCCGGGTGGTTGGGCACTGTGACTTCCCACCCAGGTTCAGATTATCCTCCTTCCACCACTTCACAACAACTCACGAGGTGCGAGCCCTCTACAGCCCACTTCCACAACCAAACTTCCAGTGTTTTCAGGGTGAAGTGGTGTATTTATTGAATTTATGAGTGTGTACCACATAAGCTTATAACATGTGTGAAACTGTACTTTTGTTTTTGACACATCCCTGAAAATGTTTCAGAGTGTTATGCTTCAGCCCTGCTTTTTCCATAAGCTTTATGGATTTTATTGTGGAATTTTGCCTGGCAGGATGATTGTTTTAGGATCACA